>JAURVB010009735.1:0-46796 GCA_033002965.1 Piper betle | reverse complement strand
TTAGTAGGATGAGCCCTTTTGAGGCTTTATACAACATGCCCCACCCAACTTCCGTTCATATATTATGGGCACAACAAACGATCAATTGGTTGGATGAAACTCCTTCGCATCAGGGATCAATTGCTTCTGAATTGAACCAAAATATAGCAGCTGCTGAGCAGAGAATGAAGTCTTATATGGACCAGCATAAACAAGAGAAAGTGTTTCAAATTGGTGATTTTGTCTACGTCAAACTGCCTCAATATCGCCAGACCACATTAAGAAAATGAAGACAACAAGCTTTCAGCTAAATTTGTTGGTCCATATCAAATCATGGAGCACATAGGTTCAGGTTCTTATCGGTTGTTACTTCCAGCTTCAGCTAAGGTGCATAATGTCTTCCGCGTTTCTTAGCTCAAGGCAAAGATCCCAAGTAATTTTCTGGTCTCAAATGATCTTCCTAATCCACTAGATAATGCAGAAGCTATTGACTCACTCGTAGACCCAAGTGGTCAAGCTGACACTGATGGCTAGAAAGGATAAAGGAAATTCTTTTAAAGCTAATTAATAAAATTTTATGCATCATCAAATTCGTATTTTAAAAAAGAGAAATATATACTCATGCCATACAATCTTTACCGGAATTCTTTTCAGAGTCGACTCCACTTAATCCATATCCTGCCAAGCAAGGCCGAATATTTCCGAGCTCTAGTTAAACTATGCTCATAACCTGAATCGATGAATGTATAGTCATGTTAACATTATCTTTTTTCCAAACAAAGTTAATATTATCTGCAATTCTGCATGAAAAACATATATCCAACTCTAGTATCGTTGTCTGATCATAAATCAAAACGTTGGGAGCATATAATTGTGAAAATATAGGACATATTCAAGTAGTAGACTTTGGGGTTTGAACACGCGTATGTCTGTGGAAGCATTCTTTGATAGACAAGTAGTCATCACAACCTGCCGAACATGCACTAGTGACCATTAATTGGACGTTTCTCCTCTCTTTACTGGTTCCTATTTTGTTCGCCATGGCCAATCCCCACAAATGTTGCGAAGTTGATACCTCTTTTTTATGTCGACGTTAGTCATGGGTTGAGGAGACCCAGTCTTTTGCGGTCATGATGCGTGGGTAGCATATTTTGTCCTTTGGTGCTGGAAATTGATTAATATATTATTGATATTATTTTAAATGTAGATTTAACTAATTAAAGAAACATAATGTGTTCTAATAATTTTAATTATTTGACTTAGAGAGTCGATCATTAAATTTGCCAATCAATAGAAAGTAATTGCCAAATGTAAATTTTTAAAGTTATGCTTGTACCCATCAAATATGGGCACATTTCCACGAGATTTCGTAATTTGATGTAATGAAAAGTTGGGTTGAGTCTACGAAAAGAATTGGAAAGTTGTCTCGGCTTGTTTACAACAGTTTTTCACATCACGAATGAGAATGGGAACAAATGGAAGTGTTTCGTTGAAACTTTGCAATTCCTTTTTTTCTTCTTTTAGTTTTAAGTGGCACTTTGTATTGTGGAATGAGTGAATTTTTGGTTAATTGCTCCATGTGGTATTGTTCTTGAGACATCATTATATAAAATAACAATCAATGGCTTCAAATCCTCGGTTAAATTCATCGGTAAAAACCCTAGTTTTCCCATTGAAAAATTTTGGCGATGCCCCGGAGCAACGCCAAGTGTCCCCACCAGGGATGATTGGGGCACTCGGCGTCCAGGCGCCAAAACCCATCCATTCCTGGTTCTTCGCTATTAGTAAAATATATCAAAAGACGCGGCTTAAATTAGACATGTTGTGACTTGTGACTCTACATTGCTACATGGCTAAATTGCCCAAATGGCGACAAGTTGCAACATGTTCATGACTTCTGTTCAATTATGTCAGAATGAGCAAATATTCCTTTGTCACTACTCTACCTGGATATATCTTCTTTCCAGCTGTGACAAAGACATAAGTTGCATGAATCTATCAATTCCAGCAGACAATTTCGAAGAACTTGCTGGGCATGATTCGTATTTTACTGCCCCGCAGACCCCAAAAGTCGTCTTCATTTCCCCATGGATCACTTGCAAAAATATTCATTACATTTAATTCTTTCGTGTGGTTTCAACACATTTATTTATTGCAATATTTGCACAACTCTATTCGCCCAGATCACCAAAGATCGATGTATTGATAACCCACCATGATTAACCTTTATGGTCTATGTGGATTATGAGCTCTGATGCACGAATCGGCTCGATTCCGATTTAAATCGCCGATCCGATTTCGGGGCCGAATCGGTCACCAAATCGCCTCGAGTTCGGCCGATTCCGACCGATTTAAATCGGAATCGGAATCGGCCGATTTAAATCGGAATCGGTTTTTTAAAAATTACTAAAATACCCTAGGTATGGCTTTTATTAAATTATTTAAGCATGGATAAATAGTAATTTGGATTTTAAAACCTAAAATCAAACCCGCTCCCCCACCGCCGCCGCCTCGTTTACGCCCTCCGCCGTGCGTCCCCTGACTCTGGGCACGCCGCCAACCGGTCGCTGACCTCGCCGCCGACCTTGCAACGTCGCCGCCGACGTGTGGCTGGACCGAATCGGGCAGTGACGCACGAATCGCCGCCGACTCCGCCGCCGACTATTCGTCCGACCGGGCTGCCGACATCCTCCGACATCGCCGCCGCGAGACTCGCCGCCGACCGGGCCGCCGCCACCAGCGGGGGGTAAAGAGTGGAGGGTGGCATTCTCGTAATTAAAAGTTGACTCGAGTCTAATTCAAGTTAAAAATAATAATTAATTCTAAATAATTTTAAAAAAATCTTAAAAAATATTTAAAAATATCATAAACTATAATACACAGAATAATATCAAAATAACATCAATACGTAATCTTAATATATTTATATTATGAATTGTCAAATTATTATATATGACCGATTAAACTAATTTGGACCGATTCAACTGAACCGATTCCTGACCGATTCAGACCGATTCCGATTCCGATTCACTCCCTGAAAACCGATTCCGATTCCGATTCCGATTCATGCAACCATGATTATGAGTGAGAAAAATGTGAGAAAAGTATAATTTTTCACATTATTGATTGTTTGGTTTGAAAGAAAATGTGAGAAAGGAAATTTGTTTTCTACAATGATAAAAAACTTCTTTACAATTTATTTATTTTTCACAACTTCTTCACGAGTGATAGAAAGTAAGAATGATGCTTTCAAATTTTTTTCTATCGAACCAAACACACTAGAGAAAACGACACAAAAAGTGATTAATTTTTTTCTTAAATCTTTTCTTTTTCTTTCTCTATAATCTATCAAACCAAATAAGTAATATTTTAGCGGCTAGCAAATACAGTTGAAATCTGAAGCCAATTATTTCCACTAGTGCGCGTATTTATGTACATCTACATGCAATATGAAGGAAGTAACTCATTATGTTGCCAAAATTAACATGCATTTCCCCATTATAATTGGCATAGATATATTGAAGTATATATTTGGAGCTCAGATTTGTTAGCCTGCCGACTAGGGATAATATTCGTGGTTGGGAAGTGGGGTTTATGTAGTAAAATAAAGGTATTATCATAATTCTCATGAAGTAGTTAATAAAAGGATGGAAATGTGGGTAGAGTTGGCTTCTCGACCAAAAAGATTTCTTCTAGTCGTCAGACGTGCAAATCTGAACTCCTATATTTGTGATCAGACTCTAATTAATCTCTAATACTTACAAAGAAAATAATCAATTATAAAGTTTTACCATTTTCGTTTGCTATATGACCAAATAAACATTATGATATGCACGAGTGGTATCACTTATTAATTACTGAATATTCATAATAATCGCTGAAGGCGTATAATGTTGTTGAAATGGTTCTTGTTGATTAGGTCTGCAACATTATTGGCTGCGAGACCTTGCACAGATTACCACTCATACACACATATATATACGTAGTTGAGTAGCTACTACAGCTCGATCCTCTCGCTACATCTCATTAGATTTAAATAGAAGTCACCACCAGGCCCCGGATGAAAAGTAGGATCCATTAAAAGCATGCTTGCTCAGAGAACCGATATTTATTTTTGAGTTCATAAAATGGATAATTTACCATGAACTTTTATTAGTAAAAAAGTAGCAAAAAAATCGACGGACATTTGGCCAACTAAAATACAGCAAAATAAAAATAACAAATTATTAAATCATCATACTCTGTCTTCCCATACAAAAAGAGTCTAGAAATCTCCAAAATCAGAACATTTATCCATAACATAGATTGTAAACATGTTTCCTCTGCTCGATAGAGTTAGAACGCCATCAAATCTAGTCATCCCACATAATCGATTGCAACAGTTCATCCATGCTACCATCATCAACATTTGGAAAGCCCCCAGAGGAAGTATCATTGCTGTAGATTTGATCTCTTGGTTCTTGTGATGGCAAGAAGCCAGGGTTTGTAGAAGAAGAGCCTCCACTATTTTCTTGTAACGTTTCATGGCCGCCAAACATGGTTGTGGCCAATTGTTGACGTTGATTCGGTGGAATAGTATTGTTCATGATAGGTTGTGTTGGCAGTGGGCGACGATCAAAGGAGCGCATGCAGCCTGACCTCACGTAGACCCGGCACACGCTATATTCTTGTCGTAACTGCTGCACGCGCAAAAGTAATTAATTTTTTTTCAAGTTGGAATTTTTCTTCAACATAAAAATAATTAGTGAATCATGGACGATTTAGCGTCAATGAGTCTAAGAGTCCAAATCTATTGTAAGACATTGCAGCAAATAATAAGGATGTAAAAAATAAATTGTGATGACATGTAGACATTTATTCGTATTTAAGAATTTTCTCAATTGCCATTATTGAAATATATTTTTAAATATTTTCATAATTTTACTAATAGCAATAAGGCTTGAGCTCTTTAAATCATTTTTTAAAAAAATACATTATTTATGCATGCTAGTTTAAAGGTAAAAACAAAAAGAAAATTTACATGTCCTTTAACCGTTTCTTTCTCTGTCTCAAGATTAATATTGACAAAAACCCTTTCTTAAACTTTTAAAGATGCGCACTCTTAATTAATTAAATAAATCTTAAAAGTCCATTTTAAATATTAAAGAATGTCTTCTTTAAAGGCATAATTAAACTTAAGGAAAGGTATTTTTAATTTAATATTTGATCTTAAGCACTTAACTAATTAACACACTTTGTGCTGATTAATTAACTATGCAGACACAATAATTCTGCCATGGTTATAACTTGCTTAGCTAATCCAACTACTATGATATATATATATATATATATATATATATATATAAAATTAAGAATGTATTTTCTGTAATTAGTGAAATAAATTCTCTAATACAAGTTCTCAATTAATAGTTTTATCCAAAGCTTCAAACAATTGAACTAATTTTATGTAAAGTAGTGATAGGACAAAATTTAACTTAAGCTTACATTTCTAAATGGTAGCTTAGAGTACTTTACATACAGGCCCTAGATCATAAGAGTAAGATTTTTTTTGTATGCATTATGTAATTTCTTGAAACTAATTATTGTCATAGTCACTGCACCACAAGATTCTTCAATTCGGTTAAAGATTCAACTATGTACAACTATAATTAGAGATAATTGATGTATACCAAATTATATTGTATACACCTGTAATCACCCTCTTGCTATCCCAATAACCAAAAAAATTATCATGTCCTTGCCATTCTCAATTAGTAGAACATAATATAATAGCCGGTTAAAGTACCCTCTTGCTGATCCTAATTTATCATGAGACTGACAATGCACAAGTATTATTGAAGTTTTGCCACATTTTCTCATAGAAGAATTATAATTATAATGATATTGATGTAGCTTATATATAATAAGTTGTGTAATACATACCAGGGGAGTTCACCAGGAGTGGTTCGCTGCGAGCCGCCAGCAATGGCTTTGTACTCGTTCACCTTCCACTTGGTCTTCTTCCCCACGGGTGCCTTCCCAGTGTAGAAAACCATGGTCTTTTTCACCCCTATCTCTTGGTTCTGGGAGGAGTAGACAACCGAAGGAGACCCAGTAGCTTTCCAGTACCCGGAGGTTGTGATCCTGTTTGGCCTCCCACCATTGGCCTCCTTCCCTTGCTGGGGGTTGAAGAAAAACCATTGTTCCTGGTCTCTCATGCAAGCCTCCCCTGCCTTGTCTGCATGAAAAAAATGTTTAACTAATCAAGAGATAATTTCTAGGAATAATACTTACTCTTACATGCGCAAGCATGCAATTCATAACCACTGTAAAAATGCCCTTCCTTCCCTTTTTATATAAGGTAAAATCTTTCTTCCTTGTTAAAAAATGTATACAACGAATTGATATGCATGAACCATACAGAATTTTTAGGCTTTTATATTTTTGTGATTATTTACTTAATAATTTACTGTGGAAAATACATTCTCCTAGGATAGTAATAGCTGCAGATGTAGCCGGCCATAGATCAAATTTTAGCTGTTATTATGGTTACTTAACTGTTATTATGGTGTGTTTTCTATAAAAACGATGAATGGCCCAAATAGTTTCAAAACTTATAGTAGTAGTATACATGCCTACATTTTTTCAACCGTCGAGAAAGATTGGGGCCAAAAAAATAAAAGATCTATTTTTGTCCCAAAATTTGATATAAATTATAGCAATAATAGAATATATAAGTGATATTATATGGTAGTTATAGTAGTACTATGAAGGCTTCAGGAATGCTGCATGCAAGAGCAACCAAGATCTAATTGTTGAGTCCAGTCAGATGGAGAGAAAGGAAAAATAATAAACAAAAAAAAAAGAATTCGGCTAGCTAAGAACAAGAGAAGACCAAATTACAATCCTCTTCAAAAAAAAAACACTTAATTAATGACGAATATGAAATCAAATGCTTAAGAGATCAAATAAATCATTTTATCATTCTTACTTGGTAGCTCCCATGGATCAACACAGCTGATATCCAGAACAGGGATGACACGGTTCATCTCATCTTCTCTCCTTCCCTCCAGCTTGTTAAGCAGGTAGAAACCTACCAACTCTTCCTCGGTGGGATAGAAACGATAGCTAGGTGGACGATCATGAGTACTAGCACTACCCATTTTGTGCAATCACTAAACTTTGCGGAAACCGGGTTTGCACTGAAAATCTGAGTCTCTTCTTGGCCTGGTTGTTGAAGTGAAATAAAGGAAAAGCACAGTATAGTGGGGATGGAATATCAGCAAGGAAATTTCTGTGACGCTCGTGTGAAATTGTTGAGCTGGGAACAAGCGTGGAATATATATGCAGATAGGCACTCTTGGTTAATTTCTAGTCAATGGTATTTTTATATATATGAGTGATGATAATAGTAAATCAATATTCTTAGTTGCAAGGTGCTCTCCTCTGTAAATATTGGTCATGCTGCAAAAGTAGAGGTTCAAGCAGCCAAAACCATCCTAGGCCCCATCCCAGTCCCTATTTCCATTTCATGACTATATATTAATTTCTGGTCTTGTTTGCTACGGATATAATTCAAATGGTCATGCCATATTATAATAAAATAAAAAATTAGTCAAAGACCCATTCGATTCGATGCACGAAATATATACAAAACTTATTAATAATACATATTAAGAATATACAAAATTAATTTCAAAAGTATTACTATACTATTTTTAAATAAAAATATTAAATATTTATTTAATTTTAATAAAAATATAGTTTCATAAAAATATTAAATTAATTTTAATTTTAATATGTAAAAAAATTAATAAATAAATATAATTCTTTAAAAGATTTTTAATTTGAATAAAGTTATACTCTTAGTTTTTTTAATAATAAATAACAATATGTAAATATATAAATATGTAAAATCTTTAAAAAAATTAAATTAAGTATATATTACTAAGTAACAACTTGAATTTGATACTATATTTATAATTATATTAAAATTTTTAATTTTTAAAATTTTAAGTTTAATAGAATTATAGTCCAATACTTTCCTAATAATAAATAAAAATAACAAAAATAATTCAAAATTAAGTAAGTATTAAAGGTGCCCATAAATCTATTTTGGGAATAGAATCTGACATATGAAAAGCGAAAACACGACGAGCGAAAAAATCCCCTTGTTTTAATATAAAGCAGTTGATAAATTTTGACAAAATTCCCTAGTTACAATCAAACGTCTATTGTGTTCTTTATCTTAAAACTTTAATTGTATTATTCAAGCGCCAAACATGCTTATTAATTAGTATATAAATTTAAAATAGTTTTTTCTCTATACAAACACAATTACAAAATGTCAAACGAGCATTTAAATTTATATATGTCAAAATGTCGGTCATGGAGACAACCTGATTTTTTTAAGTTTTTAAAAGAGCTTTTACGAAAAGTACTATACTGTGTATCAATATGACGAGCAGGGCTAAGTCTTAAATAACTACGGGGAAGGTTAAGATTCGGATCAAGGCAATTTTGCCCTTGTACATTGGTTTGGTCAAGCAAAAGGGTAGGGCTGGGACGTGAATTTAGGTGAGAAAAAAATATTATAATCAGCTTTAAGGTTTGGGTAAAAAAAAAACAGAAGTTAAGAGCGAGCTTTCCGTTGGATTAATCGGAGCCCAACTGGCCAAATGGAATTTCCGAAAAAGTGTTTAAGGTAAAAGATTTGAAACCAAACCGAAATTAGACGAAATTATAGAAAAATAAAACTGAATCAACAATTTTAGTTTAATTTGATCCATGAAAACCTAGTTCTCAACTCACTACTAGCCGTCTTTGTTACTCAAATATTATTTTACCACAACCCTGACTGGCCCAATCAATAAATTAAGGACCTAATTTCTTGTCAGCATCTTGACCAAACTCATTTACAAGGATAAATTATCTTAATTTGATTTTTAACCCTTCTTCATAATTATTTAAACTTAGCCACTTTTTTTATAATAATAAATACTAAAGCGACCCTTTGTTAATCTTGAAACATATACTGGTAATTAATACTCAGTTTTGGTACATTATATATATATATATATATATATATATATATATTCTTCTATCCCCTTGACCAGCCTGAGAAAAAAGTGTAGATTAAGTGATTAGTATCATTATTATGTAGTTTAATTTTGAAATTTGATGTTACCTATTTGATCAAAGACCATACACTATTTTGTGGGTGCTTCTAGTACTGTCCATCTACTATGAGAATTTATTTGTTTATTTCACATGTGATCGCTTCTGTTCAACTTTAACATCTATTAGAATTGTGGGGGGGAAATGAAAATAGCGTATTTTTCACGTAAACATGTCAATAACAAAACTATCTTTAAAAAGGTTGAAGAATAAGCTAGAACAAAATTTACTTTTCCTCACGATGAAAAATCCTTGCATAACCCACAAAAAAATTTTAAAAAAAGAGAGAAAGTGAGAATGATGCTATATAAATTTTCTTATCATCAAAATAAGTGAAAGTTAATTTTCTCACATGAGTTTCTTTAATTTTCTTCCTATGAATAGTTTTTAAAGGATGAAGTTGTTCTAAATTTCTTTGTCTTAATTTACCTATGTCAAATTGTGACATGGATCTTGATTGCATTTCGCTTGATGTAATAAACCTCAAATGAAAAAATTTACATTCAACGTATCCTAATATAAAATTTAATATATAAGTAACGATATGTCTAAAAATCTCCACATTGATTAACCACTTTTGAAAATGAATAATCTAAACTTATTAATTTTCACATTGAGCTGGGTTATTATTTTACAGTCATTAATAAACCGTATCCAACTTTAAAAATTTAAAACCCATATCTTTTGTCATTTGAACAGCCTCCATCCGCCACATGAAATTACGTTGTTTTTGTGTCCCAAACTTTTTCATGATATATATATATGGGCAGTCCACCTAATACAGATATTGAAATAAATATTAAATAATTTCATTTCTTAATAGTTTTAACTTTCGAGACAAATAATTAAACGATGTAAATTTATATAAAAAATTCCTAATCGAAATTTAATTGCATGTATCATTTTGATAATGTGATCAAATCAATAAACCAACTATTAACATAAACGTGCAGATTTACACTAGTTCTTTTTCTAAATATAACAATGCCCCAAAAGTATGTTGGACCAATTCGTATTTCATACATATGTCAGTATCAAAAGAGTCATTTTCCACACCCTAGCAGACAGCTCCTGCTGCAACAACATGCATGATAGACAGATATATAACAAGAAGAAAGACTTGAAACTTCTTGAAAGCAAGATGTTAGCGCTTGCATGGATCATATATAGATCAAGTCAAAGCATGCACATATACATGTAGATACAAAAGAACAAGGGAGGGTCTTTGGCAAATTTCTATGATCTTCTCCTAGAAAATGATAGTGGGAAAACGGAAGTGCGAGGAATTAGTGGAGGGAGACAAAACCAGCTATCAGTAAAACGACATCAATGTAGACTTCTTCTATGTGGAAATTGGTAATTGCCATAGAACATGGAATTGAATGGATAGAAGTCATCTCTCGTCTTTGTCTTCTCTTAATTAATTCGCTTTTCTTCTTGTAACTGAGAGAGAAGCAACCTTGTGGAATAGGGTCATGTTGCTACTGTACGGAGAACTTTTTTAATTCAATCGCAAAGACCGTAAACCTAATTAACGCGGACCTTGATTTTAGTCTTGGAAATACTAGTGTCCTTTGTAGACTATTGTGTGTTGCAACTGGATTTTAGGGTTGGCATAGTATTAAATACCCTACCTTTGTTTAACCGGGTAGAAATGGGTTTCATCGTATTCTAAAATTATAAATAAAATATTTTATCAAATATTAAAAATGTATTTTATTAATATTTTATTAAATCTTGGTTGAATACAGTGTGTTTTTGGAAATTTCAAATTAAAAAATTGGTAATGGATTGAAATAGCACAAAGTATTAAATCATACCGGATATGAAGGCAGTAGCCAAACTACAATTTGTTGGGTACAATCGAGTGGTGCAATGCAATAATTAAAGCTATTCTTGCGAGTATGCCCCGATGGCATTAGTGCTCTAAATATAACTCGGGAAAGTGTACAATTTGCTTATAACAATGTTAATTCTGCATTTTTTAGAACATGCTATTTCGACACTCTTTACTCATGTTATCCACTCACACTATAAAATAAAACTACGTGTTAAATATAATGTAGAAAATTTGACTTAAGTAGTTGTACAAGGATGTGCGTGGAGAAAGTCTATATAATATTTGTTTTTATTACTTGTTCCAAAAAACATTTGTCCTCAATTTCCTAACAATCTAAACTAGGGAAGGCAAGGGAGAGCTATGTAAGGCTGGATGTAAGTACTAAGAGCTATGGTCAAGGCCCATAATGAAACACGTTGAAGCCCATTCCAAGGCTCCTTGCGAATGAACTATAATTATATATACACATCATTTAGATGACATTATCTTCTGTGGGGCCCATTTACTCGATGACGGGCATCGCCTCCACCATACGTACACATGCATCTTCAGGAGGCTTCAACGTAAAATAGCTTGATGGTCATGAAGTTCCGAGGATCATTAAGAGGGGAATAAAAAATCTCGCTCTAATGAAAACAATTGGAGACTTAACTAATAAAAATAAGGTGAATTTTAAAAAAATTAAATTATTATAGTATTTTTTATTTAATTAGAGTTTATATTTAAAATTAAAGTCTATCGCTAAAATATTAAATAAGAGTTTATTATTAAGCCTGTAGATTATCTTCTCGTTCAATAAACATAATATTAAAATTAGAGCCTATCTCTAATATAAGTCACAGATGGTGCAATGTTTTGCACGAATTAATGAGCTACTTATAACTAAGTCTAGCTATTCTTGACAACTTTTGGTGTTAAGAAACATATGATTTATTTGAAAAATACAATCGATTGTTGTTGTATATCCTTAATTTGTGTTCCAAAAACCATACATCAATGTCATTTATGGCACTTTAAATATATTATTTTTATCATATATGATTTTTAAAAAAATATTATTCCAATTTCCTAAGAAAATGATCAATCATAGATGCATATCATTGAGTTGTATTAACTATTTATATTGCCGATTGTGTGTGATGCATATAAAAAATTCATTTATTGCATGACTTCTATAAAAGTGTCGGTCCACTTAATTATCCTTGTCATTTCCTAAGGGTTTGTTTGGCTGGCCAGAAAATAATATTATTGACATGAAAATTTTAATTAAGTCAATTTTATCAAAAGTAGTTATATTTAATTTATTTTATATAAAAATAATATTAAATTAATTAATTTGTATGCAAATTAAGTAAAAGTATATCTAATAGAGAGCACATTATAATTATGATTATCTTGTATGACCTATCTATGCACTTTCTAATGAATAAAAAAATTCTTTTTAATTTTGATATAAAAAAGGTGGAAATGCTTTTACTCATTAAAAAATAATCGTCCGGTGTATCTGACTCATTCATCCAGCCCCAGAGCACCCTCCGATTCTTGGAAGGATCAAAGAATGTCTTGGAAGCATAAAACTTGCCATATCGTACCCATCGTTGCAAAAATTGGAACCAAAATCAGAATCGGGTTTCAAAGGAGTCAGAATTGGAATCAGAATCAATCTAAATCGGACAAGAATCGGTTCAGTTGAATCGGCCTGAATCGGTCACATACAAAAATTTTAACTTAATCAAAATTAGTGGGTTATTAGTATATAGTATGTCATTCTGATGTAATTTTTATGTTATAATGTGTATTACATTTTATGATATTTTTTTGAATTTTTAAAATTATTTGGAGTTAGTTATTATTTTTTACTCGAGTCGAGTCAAGTCAAATTTTAATTACGAGAATGCCACTTATATTTCATCCTTCATTCTCCGTCGTTGCCGCCCTTGCCGCCCTGTCGCCATATCACCACCCTCGCCGCCTTATTGCCTCGTTGCCCCCCTCCTTGCCTTCCACCCCGCCTCGCCGCCCCGAAGCCACCCTCGCAGCTCGCCCCGCCCCGCCTCGCCGCCATGAAGCCATCCCGCAGCTCGCCCTGTCCAGCCTGCACGCCCGCCCGGCCCTACCCGCCCGGCCCCGCCCTCGCAGCTTGCCTAGCCCCGCCTCGCCTCCCCGTCCCACGCCGCTGTTGCCCCCCAGCCCCTGCACCCCCGGTCGCCAGTCGCCGCCCTTGCCGCCTCCCCACCACCAGCCATCATCGGCCAATTCTAGAATTGGCTCGAATTGGGTGAAATCGGCTCGAATCGGCTAATTCGTGGACTGATTCGAGCCTAGCCAACTCACTCACGTTATTTTTTAAATCGGATCGCCGCCGATCCGATTTAAATTGGCTGATTCCAAGTGGAATTGGCTGAGTTATGCATCTGTGGTCGGACCTCAATCCGGTGGCATTGTCCGCCGATGTCCCATTTGGCACATACCTATCCGAGCTCAAATTGTAGTTCCCAACCATATAATACTTCTTGTCGTCCAAGCTTACCTTGAGAACATGCTTGACATGCTCACCTAGAACCGACGTATCGACGCCACTCTCAAATCCATTTTTGAGCACCGCGAAAAGTCCGGGCGCTCCCATGTGCCGATATCTTTAGATGAGTGCAATGGGTGCTTAGCTTTGATCCAATGAACAATCTTTACTCGGGTAAAGCAATCCTCTTCCCCCTCTTGTTGCCAACCACCACCCTCCAATGCCCATCTCGACCGAACCTGGGAAATCCTGAAATTTTGAAAACAAATGTTACTACATAGAAATATAACAATAGTAACAAAGAGTTTTTGTTGCAAAAATGCATAATTCAATAAAAAGAAATTAAGATGATTTAAGCCTTGTCTAAAATGACTAGTTGACACTTCAATTCTTAATATTTATTAAGGTCTCAGCTCATGCGCATATCCATTATAAATATGAGACTATTATCGACAATATTAGCACATGGGCTGACCTACAAAATAGGCACATGCGTTGTCATTGTTGACTTTGACTTCACTGTTCTTAAGTTGGGTGAAACTTAATCACACAAATTAATAAGTTATTTTCATTTAAATCTAAATAATGTTCTATTTCATTCGTAAAAAGGAGGGTTGTTATAGAACCAGGCGGTGATAGGGTCGCGAAAAGAGCTGGCATTGATGGCATTTTCCGGCGTCGGGGCCATTATCGGGTTGGAGTGCGGCATGTCCCATTCGACGAGGAACGGGTCAGAGAGTTCCTTGGGCACGGCCATGTTTTAAACTTGTTGGTTTTTAGGGTTTGACAGGCTTGTTGCTGGGGAGGACGGTGGCGGAGCCGGACCAGCAGCCGTTCTCGTCGTAGGGTTACTGGGGAAGATGGCCGGCGTGAGAGGCTTCCTGTTGACAAGGTCGGTGGAGATGGAGTGTGCCCACACAATGTTCCCCCACACTGCACCCTTGGGGTTGTATTGATAGAAAAGATGGTAAACTCCCCTGTAGTACATAGGGCCTGTTTCGAAATTAATGATGAGAAGAATAATAGAAAGACTAAAACAATGTGTCTATATACATCTTCTATAAATGAGAGAAAATTACATTGGTTCTTGTGCATTCGCAATCTGCCCAATTGATTTGATACTATTGTAAATTAATTTAACTTAAAGGTATTTAAAAATAAATAAGATCATGTGCAAAGAATGAATCATATATTTAAGGCATAAAAAAAACATTATATAAAAACAAAGTACTGCACCCTTTTTAATGATTTTTCATCTAATTTTTAAAGTTGTCCTTACACACCTTGTTCGAGTCTTCTAAAATTTTGTTTCACTTATGGGAGGAACCAAAAAAAAATCTATGAAAGCAAATTACTGCACTCTAAATTTAATAGAGCCTCTTGGAGATTTTCACCAAGGAGAGTCTTCTTGTGGATTTTCCGTCATTTAAATTTAAAAATCTGTCCTATTTAACGTAAATAAAGTATTTCAAGACCAAAAATAATTGTGTTGAAGAAGCACATGTGTGCATCGTTAAAAAATTTAGTTATATAGAAGGGGAAAAAAGGATGCAAATTAAACTCTCTAAAAATAGAGCCTCAGGGCGATTTTTATCATAGATTCTCAAGTATTATTAATATTCTTTTAACCTTTTAATTTCAAAACCGGCCGTAGTTTTTTATTTCACACCATTAGAAGCTATTTAACTCAAAGAGTTCAATCGATTAAATAATTTATTTGATAACTTTAGTCATTGTGCTGGTCTAGACAAAGTAACAACAAAAAGAAAAGGAAAAGTGATCGTTTGCTCATTAACTTACCATTGGGATCTAGTTAGTACAAGGTTGAATCCATGCAAGAAAGTCCCACCGATATAGGTAGTCATGGCCCAAAAGAAAAATAGTTAGTAATTGATAAGTGCATCAATATATATTGCAAAACGCAAAAGCAAAGTTGTTTTTTTGGATGATCAATCTCATGACTTTCAAAAGAAATAGATTGTATCATATTATAAAATTGCAATCAAGCTTTCTTCATTTATAATTTTCAAGACCCAGAAAATAAAGATAAACATTATGAAGAATCAAGCACACATACCGTTGATCCAAAGTTCGGGAGGTTGAAAATGATAAGCAGTTCGGTGGAGAGTGCTCACATTGGAAGCATCAACCGATTGGAAATAATTGAAAATTTGATGAGAAGACTCGACACAATTTGCTAAAAGAAGAGAAATACAGAAAGAGAGGAGAGCATGAGAACATGAGGATCAGATAAATGGACAAGCCGGGGTGTAAAATTAAAAAGAACTACAGAACAAGGTTTTCTAACCAAACCTTAAATTAGTTTGTAATTACCGAGTAGATGGTTGGTCTGTGTGTATATATATATATATATATATACTTATTTATTATGTGATTTTCGTTTTTGGAGTTCGAGTAAATCTATAGTCCTTTATTTTATGATTTAACGCTTAACCTTATCTGCTTTTGGCCTACTATGTCCATGCTCACTCAGACGTCTATTCAACCATTTCCAACATGGATCAACTTAAAGGCCACGCCAAACGGTTTCATTCTAAGGGAGAAAACTAAACTATTTACACTAATGACGTATTAACGGCAACAATGGTTGCTATGCATAATATGCTTATTTATCAGATAAAAAATAGCAGTAGTTGCACAAGAAAAACACTCTTGACTTAAGATTAATCAGCCCCCCACCCCACTACCCACCACTTATTTTTCTTTTTTACATTAAAGCACTAGGTTTTTTTTCAATCTTATCATGCTTCGGCTTTTTTGCTTCGTAGTTGATTTTGACCATATGATAGTGTTCTGGGCCCCTTCTTTCTTACTTAATTTGGAATTATTATTATAATTAGGAAAAAGGTAGACTATAACTCTATCTTAATTAGCAATTTTATAAATATTAATAAAATTTAATATATTTATAATTATTCTATAAATTAAAATTTGTTACTTAATATGTATATACTTAATTTAGATTTTTATAGATTTTGTATATTTATTTATTTACATATTTTTATTTATTATTAAAAATACTTAGAGTATAATTTTATTTAAATAAAAAATCTTGAAAAATATAAATTCTATTTAGTTTTTAAAATTTTATACTTATTAAATTTAAAATTACTTTTAATATTTGTATACAACTATCATTTTTGTTAAAATTAAATAAATATTCATTACTTTTATTTAAAAATAATATAGTAATTATTTTGAAATTAATTTGGTATATACTTAGGCAAGGTGTGTCATGTGCAATTTATATTATGGATAGAGTTTAATTTTATAAAAAAATTATCCTTTAATAATGAGATAAATTGTAATAATTTAATATCTTAGAGTTAAATTTTGATTGACTTTGACTTTAAAAATAACTGTTAATTGAATGATAAGATAGATTATATATTTTGAATGGTTAAAACTCCTACTTTTAATCATAACCCGATTTTTAGTTTCCTTTTTATTAATAAGAGTTGATTTAGACTATAAAGCATGAAAGACGATAATAGTCAGCATATTGTAGCATAATTTATGAAGCAAATAAAAACTATCAAACTAGTTACTTCGACGACAAAAATAATCATTGTTTTAAAAAATAAACTCATAATACAATGTTTAGACTGGCACAAGCCTCCTTGTGTATTTTATATATAATCTATGTTGTACAAAATACACTCAATTTTAAAGATAAACTCCAATTTAATGAGGTGATATAGACTTTTATTTTAGAGATATATTATAGGCCTTTTCCCCATGGTATGGACGTATGGCTTACGCATAAAAGAATTCTTTTGATGTGCTCAAAGATGGATGAAATTCTTTGGGTATGGATAGTTGGGTTAGTATGCCAATATTTGCCTTGAAATTGCTTAGCCGCTATATCACAAGTTCCAACATTAAAGAAGTCACTCAAGCAATTTA
The DNA here is from genome assembly GCA_033002965.1 of Piper betle. NCBI lineage: Eukaryota > Viridiplantae > Streptophyta > Magnoliopsida > Piperales > Piperaceae > Piper > Piper betle. The sequence goes on along the minus strand of JAURVB010009735.1, from coordinate 29,376 downwards.
GGGATAGGGTGTGATATGATAGGGTTAGAAAGAGTTGCCAGTTTATGGGGAAAGAAACTCTCGCTCTCTTTCTGCTTAAACCAACACTTCATCCAGGGTGATTTTCACCGCGACTTGCTTCTCCTCTTTCTTCGCCGCGGAAGGTCGAAAATTGCCTAGACGCCAGCTCTTTTCCTTTCCCCTTCCTTCATCCTGATCTCTTCCTTTTTCACTTTTTAGTTAACATTAGTAGAAAATCACTCATCAGTGACCAAAACTTTCTGAGCACAAAATCTGGTCGCAAAACAACAACCGTGTTAAGATGGGTAGCATTTATGACTGCATTGCGATTGAAAAACCAGTTGCAAAAGATACCTATGGTTTAGTAACCGTTTAGTGACAAATTTTGAGAACGGAATTTTGCAACTGCGCATTAAGGTTGCTAAATACCGTCGCATTGCAACCATTTTATCCGTCACATATCAATCGCTAAATTTTATTGCATAACCTATTAATTTGAAAATGATTTTGTGATTGTATATGCAATCACAAATTCGTTTCAAATTCATAGCTTAAATTGAGACCGCTTATGTGGCTGCAAAATATCGAATAAGGGGGTCAAAGGACCCACCTATGTCTGTTGGTCACCTCCGTTGTTGCTTGTCTCCACTACTCACTGCCGTTGGCTTCTTGTGGTCGTCGCCATTGCGTGTACCCATTTTTGGTATAATATTTTATTTTTAAAGATTTTAATTTTTTTGGTAAATATGTTAATTTTGGTTGAAATTATTAATTATTGTTGTTAATTAATTGTCGTTGAAATTATATTGTTTATTATTATGACGAATATTTAAAATTGTTGATTTAATTCGTGATTATGATTGTAACTATAGGTATATTTTGAAAATTTAATTAGGGTATTTGGAATTTTTTAAATTAATTAATTTGATTATGTATGCAATTTTATTTTAATTTTTTTCATATATAAGATGTAAAATAATGATTATGAAAGTATTATTAGTATAATTTTATTTATTTGTTTAAATTTATGATTAAAATTCAAAATTAAAATTAATGATTATTTTGTGATGATTTAGAATAGATGTGTATATTAATTATTTTTAGATCGTGAGAAGTGAAGGAATGGCCTCGACATCAATAATTAGCAGTAAGGAAATGTCTATTTTGTTCCAATTAATAAAAGATATTTCTGTTGGGAAGAAAACAATTACCTTGCTTGAACAATTTGTGAGAAAAGTTTGACTCGTGAAATCTATTCCTGTCAATTGTTCATGGATTTTATTAGGTTAATCATATTGGATCATAGCATAAAAGTTGTGAATGACGTGTCATGTGACATCTCAACGTCTTTTGGGCTTGGTTGGGCCGAGCACTAGAATTGAACAGGCCCATTGACTTTAGGTAGGCTACAGAAAGGCCCAACACTGTCAAATTTATTGTTGGTCATTCGGCCGCACAAAAATTTTTAGGTTTCCTTACTTGGTATGCCCCAACTATACCGCGATGGTGACAATAAAAGGTTTAATCTAGTATGATTTTCTCATAGTTAGCTGCTGTTTTTTTAGGCTGACAATATTTTTCATGTGGAAGTTCATGTGATTCCCTGAGTTATAAAATAGTAGAGATTTCATAGGTTGTACTAATAACATACGTGTAGCTCCACTAAATTATGTAAGTGGTCGTTGTCGTTGCCAACATTTTTTTCAAGAACTTTGCTTGACTATAGATGTGGCTCATGGTCATTACCCAATTCGGCGTGGGAGCAGGTCACATGGATTTGAATCCCGTGGCATGGGTTCTGTGGATTAGCTGATTGCATTGCCACTAGAGGAGCATGTCTTTAGAGTCCCATTGGGTGATCATTTGGAGGACCTGCCCCAGATGCCACTGACGAGGTAAGTAGTTCTTGACAACCTCGAGGACGTTACAAACCATAGGTGTTGAAGACTGCTTTATCTTCTGGAGCCTTGTTTCATCTAATTACAAGGAGATAATGTTTTTATATTCTTACTCTATTATTATGAATTTAATTTTAATACATATATGGAATGAGCATGTATTAATAATATTGTGAATTTTATAGATTTTTTGTCCTACCTTAGCCTCCTTCGGCTTTGGTACCCTCGTTAGACGCTATGCGCCTGGCCTAATTAACCTTTTCATTTGGTTAAGTTGGGTCTAGTTAGATGTTAGGACCATATTCTTCATGAGTATACTTTGTGCTTGTCGTGTGTCACTCTTAGCCCTTGTAGATCCGTGACACGATTCCCAAGATTTCCTCGGCAGCCTTAGGGTAAGTGCACAATTCTTGCGCTAACCTTTTTATCAGTAAGGGTTTTAGGTCTCGGCTCAAAGATGTTGGCACAATGCCCTTGATCAAAAATTTAAAAATTTCCCTCATTTTCCTGGTGTCAGGTCCCTTGCACCCAGTTTTGAGGCCATGTCCACTATCACCTATCCCGTTCAATGCATGGCGAGCTAGCTTTGGACGTCAGATAGGTGGCTAGTGAAAAAACGATGGAAGACCGCTCTTTTGCTAGATCTATTTTATTTTTTTATATAAACTCTTTTTTCCCTCCATTTCAACCCTTCCAACTCCTTTGGCTCCGAATCCCCCTTCGTAGCTTGACCTCCCTAGTTCATTCCTAGCCTCTCCCACCTTCTTCCAAGCCTTCTTGAAGCCTTGCCTTGTCCCCAAGGGTCAAAGGTCTTAGGGTAAGAAGCCCCAAAAGACCTCCCCTTGGGTCTTTTTAAGGGAAATCTGGTTCCTTTACCTCTTGTCCGTCCTTGCATGTTACTATTTTCTTGTATTTATGATTGTTTATATTTTTATGGTATATGTTGTAAATATTCCCATTTGTAAAGAGTCGTAAGAATTTGGAGTCATATCATTTGCATATGTATAAAAAAGTTACTACTTTTTGAATGCTCGGTGGTTGCATGCATGTAGTGTTTTAGTGTAAAAATCATATCTTCCTTTGTAGTAAACTATTTTGCATGATTCTATTCTTGATGTGTTTCAAAGAGATAAATATACAACTTTTATGTTGATGACTCTATTATGGCTTACATGTACATATTTTTCTGCCAAAAGTGGTAAAAAGTGTCAACTTTTGTGGTCCTTGCGACCTAACTGCCCCTTTCCCTAATTTTTACACCTCATGTAAATATTTTGCATGCTTGTATGTCTATGTGTTAGCTTGATCTTGTAAAATTTTCTCACTAGAATAATTACTAAAATGGCTTGGACAAACCCCTAAGTGTTTGATGCACTTGTTGTGTTGCATGTATATTCTACCATAATTAGTGATTATGCTCAGTAATGAGATAACTAAAAGAGGTTAATAAAATCTATAAAAATTATGGTTGAACTTAATAATTGTCTAATAGAAATATATATGTTTTTAGATTAATTAAAAAGCATTTAAGTTGTTAAATTAATCATTTTTTTGAAATGCACAAAAATACTGGGTGAAACCATAGTTCTTTAGCTCCAAATGTAATGTCTGCAATCTAATCAAATGGTTTTTGAATTGTGTTGAATTATTAACACACCTTAGGGTATGTCCCAGTAACAACATATTCAAAATTGGAAGCTTTTGACTCAATGGATTCCGAGTTAGGATTTTCCCAAGCCTAGCAAGTACACCCAGATCCGGAAATGACCTAGCCAATGCCTTCCACTTCTGAATTCAGCTAGGACGAAATAATTAGAGCTTAGACCTAAAATCACACTGGATTCAAGCCCATGGTGTTTTCTAACTACACCTACTTGCTAAGCACATTTGGAGTCTCGAAGCCCACGACACCCTTACCAAGTTTGGTGTGCGGCTCAAGAATATTGTTTTGAGCACCATAGCACGAGCCCGACCTTTGTGGGTCTTGCTTACCATGTTGTTCTATGGACCAGTACTTGATAGTTTTTTTACTTAACCATTAGAGTGTCAGAGCCAACTTGTCCAAATTTCAGCTCATTTGGACATTGTTTTTCCCATTTGAAAAATTGTTCGGTTAAGTCTGTTCGGTTAAACCCTATGTTTGAACTTTTCCAACTGAATGTACATGTAACACTAAACCCTAAGAAAGCTGCCTAATGAGGTTTTAGACTCAATTGAGCTAGCAATTAAGTTAATTATGTTTCTTATGTGTTATGCATGAGTGGAGGTTTTGCTTTGTGTCAATGTGATCTGAGTCTAATTTGAGTTTCATCTTTGTGCTAGGGTACACTGGGTGAGCTCGTCAATCTAGGACATAGAGCTTTACTCACCCAGATCCATAGGACTCTCTTTTATTTTATATTTGCTTGGTTCTTTGAGTGTCGAATTTAATCACGTTTTAGTCGGAGGGTGGCATCAGTGGCATTTTATTGGATCCCTCTAATGTCAGGCTATTTAGGCGAGTTTTCCATAAGTTTAATAAAACTTCAAGGTTGAAATCTATTGATGGTTTTTAAAGGATGAGATCTAAAAACTATTATGAAAGTCCCCACCCAAGCCTGCTATATAAGAATATAAGGGTTTATGGCTTTACGAACATGAGAGAATTGTAAGGGGTAGCATTGATCGCACTAACACTCATTCAAACACAGAGTTAGAGTGCTGTATGAGGGTATTGGGTAACGAAGCACAGTTTTGAAACTCTGTGGCACTAACTTAAATGTTCTTTTGCTACCTGAGGAGCATGGTGGGTGCTATATAGAGGTTGTGTGGGTGTAAGCTTTAATGTTTGTATGTATGTTTATGATCTTGTCGTCCATGTGCCCCATCCTCTACGAATTACGAATTATGTTTATGTTGCTAGCCTCCTTGTGAAGCAATTTTTGAAGTTTCTAAATTACCGTAGGTAATGAATGAAATACGCATTTCCAGTACTTATTTTACAGGTAGTTACTTCGGACCGGTAGTCAAACTTGTTTAATTAGTGACATTTTTTCCCTATATGTATGTAGTTGAGGGTCTCTGGCATTGGCTGGCCTAGATGTGAGGATTTGCATCTCAATGGTGGTGCGGGGGCCCTTTTGTTGCTTTTGTCATGTTATGATCTTTTATGGGATGATCATATTTGAACCCTTAACTTGTTTATGACTATGTAAAAATTTTAGATTAGGTTATGATATGTTGTATTCTGTATGTGTTTAATCATTATTTTATATTATTACTTCATTGTGGGGCCATTAAACTTTGGGGCAAAGGCTAACTGTTGTCTGTAGGGTATATAAGCCTCAAAATCTAAGAGTATAACGAGAAGCTATTTCAGGTACACGAAACATATTTCTTTGTAGTTGTGTGTGAGTGTAGAGTAGAACATACAGGTCTTACCGCATGAAGAATGCACGTGAAGATCCAGTGTTAGGGTATGATGCCTTAGTATTCAGTCTTGCCTTGTGTTTAATTTCTTTTTTGTGAGGTATGTGGAACAAGTAATCATAACCAAGTATTTACGTTATCACACTCATCTGCATTAAGTAAATCAAGTTACCTAATCTAGTCATTGAAACTAAGAATAAGAACTAGAGCATGTCACAACATCCAATCTCTTAACTGGAGCGGCAACACCTTTTTCATAGTTCAGAGTGATCATCACATTCTTCAAGTCACCCATTTAGTCACAAGGGAGGTGTAACCTCTGTTGTGGCTCAAAGTGCTCATATAGGAACTTTATAAGATTCATCCTATATAGTATGATGATGCACGCATTCTATGAAATCCTGTTAAGGTGTCCGTCTTAAGCTTCTTGGAGGGTTGAGATCTGCTTCCGTAATATTATAGTCTACCTATTTAGATTCAACCGAACATCTGGGAGCATCTCATTCGGGATCACTGGGATATTGATAGATTCTAGAAGTGATTAGAAATGAATAAGAAGAACCGAATGACAAAGAAGGAAAGTAAAATAACTTGTCATGTTGGTGGATCTATTAGTTTAAAGATCCATCAACAACGATTGGCATGAATACTTTGTGCAATTATTTTGTTCATCATTCGATTAGATTCTAATTTATTTAATTGCTTTCACAATGCATGAGAAAGAGCTGGGAGGCCATGTTCTGTTGTCAATTTTATTTAAACACCACACCAAAATGACAAAGGAGCACATGCTGATAAGAAGTTCAGATTGTGGCAATAAGTTTTCATATGCTATTCTATTTCTACTTGTTATGAACTTTTCAAATATACAAATAAGTGAGTTCAAATTTCCATTTAGACATATGCTTTCGTTGTGAAATTTACACATGATAGTTTGATTTGTATTATAGCATTTCAATTCTATCTTCCTACAATTTGCCAAATGTGACACCCCAAATCTTGTTGACGCTCGTGAACCGAATCGGAATGTCATGGGCCCCAGTTAGTTCGACTAACCCGAACCCAACTCGTGTGGATCTACTCTCGGCGTCTTAAGATGAAGATAACAGCTTATCATGCATGGATGAATGCACAAAACCCTAACATGGTACTATATGGATGACATGAAAACTAATTTACACACCCACAATAATTGCAATAAAATCAATACAAATTCCAAATAAAACAGACAAAGTCTTCCCTGAAAATGCAATTAGGGTCACCCTATGAAATCAACATATACAAATGTATATCTACATCAGATACCTACTGTATAAATCACTCTGAATCTGGGTCTCGACCTGCCTGTGCATTTTGTTCACATTTCACATCATATCATCATGTCTTGTATTTAATCACATCATTCTCAATATAATAACATTATAAATAAAATATCAAACATTCTATCATCTGACATGTGTGTACAAAAGACATCACTGCTCCTATGTCTAGGCTGGCAAGTCCAACTCACTCTCATCACCTACATCTTTTATAAACTTATGTCAGTAACAGATGTTACTTGGTCCAAAATATAGCTATAACAAACTGGCGTGAGAGCTAACTCTCATATGTGGAAAAACATTTGTATACTTCACCAGAACTCTCTAAAGGGCACTCTACTGACTAGCTGTCAGGCTGTAGACCTGAAAGCATCCCGAACTTACTAGTCTACTGATGCCTCTCTCGACATTTTCTCATTTAATTTTCCTGGTTCCTCAGGATTACCAGAATATCCTATGCCCTCTCAATTACTCCATAATTCTCATGGCCTTAAACACAAAGGCCATGTGCTCTAGGCAATCGCCTTTAGTACCCTTTAAACCACAACTCCGGATGTGCGCTATATAGCAGTGCCGTAAACTTACGTTTTCCGGGTGAAGAACTCAACGCAGAGTTATGAGGATCCACTGGGAATGGAAGAACCTGCTCACTAATCCAGAGCCAGCTTTGATTGGCACGTGCACCTGCTCATGGTACGTGCAAGTCAATTTTCCCATCTCTCATCTCACTAGAAATACGATAAAATTTTATATATATATATAGGCATGGGAAGGAATTTATACAATTGGTACAAAGGCAACTTGTGGTGAATCTTATTTTCGAAAACATACTCGAGGATCTCATCCTCGACGATTATTAATCCAGAAAACTGATTGATTAAATGGCCCAGGTTAAGTGGGATACGATGAAATGCCACTTAACCTCGTCCTACGAGTAATAAAATAAACATACAATAAAATAGAGCGTAAAACAGGGGCGAGTCCTAAACGGACTTGGGAGAAGCTCCGAGCATGTTCCCGAGCCTAGGCGGTGAGTTCTTACTCCGTACCTACATTCATCCAAGTCACACATAGAGTTTTTCTACGCTACGTTGCATTAAATTATAATAATTACTTAGTTTACCTAATTAGTTCCTCAACATTCGTTTTAATACAATTCAATCAAGCAATTCATATTATTCTATTACAGTAAAATATCTAGCACATCAATTCATCAATCCTAGTACGTTGTACTAATAATTATCACCTTTAAGTATAAAATTGGAGTTAATTATACCTTGCATCGTTGGCATTTGGTGACGGCTAGGGTTTTGTCGCACGGTGATAACTCTGTAAAAGAGTTATTATTCTTTGCATTTTATATTAGCTTTTGTCATGTTTTGAGTTGTTTATATTTCAATTTTCTTAGTTTGAAAGTTTATTAGATATTCTTAATAATGTGAGGAATTATTGTGATTTTGGTGTAAAAAGTGTTAATTAATATTGTTCTAACAAGGTATAAGAGTTAGAAGACGATTTGGAATGAGTTTGGGGTAAAATCGGGCAAAACTCGTAACCTAGAAGTTGTAACCGTGAGCAGAATGCTCGAGCGCTAGATTCAGAGCGCTCAAGTACTGGCATTTTGGCTAAAGAAATTTTATTGCCGGGAGCAGAACGATTGAGCGCCCGGATTTTGAGCGCTCGAGCGTTTGCGTTTTGTTAAGGAATTGCTATAGCCGAGAGTTGAACGCTTGAGCACCTGGATTTTGAGCACTCGAGTGCTGGCGGTGGAAAACCTAATTTTTCTAATATTTTTGGACATGCTAGTGGACCCCACTTGTAATATTTGGGTGGATCCTTTATAAACTTAATTAGGGTTTTAAAAAGAGACAATAACATTAGACGGCAAAGTGACGGCACGAAAGACAAGAAGGAGAGATGAAGAAATTGGATCAGAAGAAGAAAACCTTTTCTCCAAAAGAATTTTTCTTTATTTTGATTTACTTTTTTTTGTAATTAAATGATGTCTTTTTTATCACGAATGAATTTCTTGAGTTCAATTGAACACTTTATGGAGTAAATTATTTTCTAGGATTTTCAATGACACCTAGTACATGGATTAATAAAAGTTATTAATTTTTATATAGGAATTTGTGACGTTGGATCATCTATTTTATTCCATTCATTAATGCTATCATTAGATTGACCACCTATTGTTAGATCTAGATTTGATCTTGTCTAGAGATAGAAAGATTAAATTTGTCATTGAATAAAATAACTTTTGTTCATCTATTTTAGGTGATTCACATATGAGATAGAAATATATTCTTATGTTTTAAGTAACTGTTAAGGGCAGAACTTAAAGTATCATTTTGCATACACAATTTTATAGAGATATAGGAGTTAGGTGTGAGTAAAAAGTTTATGGTGAATTGAGAGATGTCATGAATAATTAATTCCCGTGGTTAATGATCCAAATGTGCAATTCATAGATATAAGTTATAACTTTAATCATATAAAGCACTAGGTGAAATTGAAAATCCTAGGTTTGTCGTCTGGAAGTTAATACTTAATTTAAATATTTCATTTTAGTTTAGTTTAGCTTTAATTTATAATTAAATCACTCTTTGAATTTGCTTTCATTTAAGTATAATTAATTAAATTAGTTTTGGTAATTGAGAATTTCTACTAATAATTCCTGGTAGGACGATACTTTCTTATCACTTTTATTACTTGATTCGGCACATGTATTTGCATTATAATTTCCACATCAAGTTTTTGGCGCTGTTACTGAGGGAATTAAACTAGAATTTGATATTATCAAAAATTGGTTTGATTATTTGCTTAAATTGTTCTCATCTCCTCTTAAGTTTTAATTCTTCTTTATTTAATTAGGTATTGTGTAGTGCATGCAAGGAGAAGGTGCTCATGAGCTAGAGCCATATAACCAAGAGATCGAAAGAACATGTCGGTGACTATTCAAGAAGCTAGAGTTCAGAGAACTATAGAGACAGAGCAGAGAATAATAATCTTCCACAGGCAGCCAATGATGATGACACAAAAGCTCTGGAAGAGTTTGCTCTTCCTGTTTTAGACGTATTACATTCAAGCATTCTCAGGCCACCGATTGAAGCAAATAGCTTTGAGTTGAAACTAGTGACGTTCTAAATGCTGCAAACCATGGGACAATTCGCAAGACTTGCGCATGAAGATCCCCATACTCACCTACTCAAATATATTGCTATTTGTGATTCATTTAAAATGAATCAAGTGTCTAAGGAAGCTATCCAGCTTCGATTATTTCCATATTTTTTAGCCAAAAATGCAAGATTATGGTTAAATTCACAGGTGCCTAATTCTATCACCACTCGGCAGTTGGCGATGGCTAGGGTTTTGTTGCGCAGCAAGAGACTCGAATTCGGCACCTGGCGATGTCTGAAGTTTGATTGGGTTCGACTGGATGAATTCAGTAGAAGATCCGGTGAATTCCAATGATTTCGATTTTCTGACGGGTTCCAGTGGTTTTCCAGCGGGTTTTGACGGTTTACTAGCGACTATTGCCAACGGCGGCTACCGGCGAGATAGTGGTGGTATGGGGTAACCGTTGGCACCGACTCAGTAGACCTGACATGTCTACGATGTCGGTGAGGGTGGCAGAATCTGCGGTTCGCCAAAACATGGCTAAATAGGGCTGTCGGTGATGGGGTGAATAGATACAGTTGGGATGGACGCGTTAGGCTCCTCTTCAGTCAGGGAAGGTCTTGGGAGGGTCAAAGACTGGATGGCGGCAATGAACAATCACCCACGGAGGGATTAGAGATGGGAGTGCAGAGCTAGGCTGCGGTGATTCGGGTCTTAGAGTCTAGATGGTGGCCGGGAACATTTGGGTGGCATGGCCACATCATGGTAGGGCTGGGGGGCGTCGATCGACGGTGGGCTGGGTGGCGTTGATTGGTGGTCGGGGTGGCAGCCAAAGGTAGCCTCAGTGACTGAGAAGGAGGGACAGTGTCGAGGGTTTGGGGGGAAAAGGTGGTAGGGGGAGAAAACAGGTCGGGGAGAAGGTCGGGGGTAGTCTCGTAAATAAAACTTGCACTCAACTCAAAAATAATAACTAACTCGTAATAAATCTTAAAAAATAGGGGTAATCCCATAAAATATAATACACATCATAACTTCACAATGACATGCTCTATAACTAATAACCCACCCAAACTACTCTATAACACGTCATAATGTGTTATTCGGCCTAAAAAATAATTCTACAGTCTAATACTAAAATAAATAAATAAATAAAAATCTGGGCATACTCTCATATAGCTATTGTCTTAATAAGATTATCATCCTATATTTGGGCACACATGACTCTCATAATTCATAACTTAAGACCGGCCTCAACTCAGTATGCATGTTCTGAAATTAGCTCAACTAAAAATAGTTGTTCAACTGACTAGTTTTGAATATAAAACCGAGACTAAGGTCACGGGTTTTGCAACCTTCCCTCTTATAAAAATTTTGTCCTCAAAATCTTAGATTAAGGAGGCTTCACTCTCGTAGCTATATACTAAATCTGAAATCTAAAGCGGAATGCGTGCATATCTGTCATGTCTGTTGTATCCTCAAGTGCTTTAGCAATTATGGCTATGTCCATCTCCACTGCCCATGGTGGTGCCGAAGTGGATGGTCCTGCTAGTGGTGTTATCTGCATTCCTCTCTAATCCAAGGCCATTTGTTCTTGTCCTGTTCATGGATGCCATCATTCCTCTCTGATTCGGACCCCTTTATTGCCGTCTTGGTGACTGCTGACCATTGCCTCTTTGTCCCTGTCCTTGGTTCTGATGGCCTCTTTGTTGTTGCAACAAGGTAGCTAGAAGCATTACTCATTGTAGCCGGTGTCAGATGGGCTGGTTGTTGGTGTTGAGCAGTCAAATATTCTACTGCTCAATGTCCACAGTTTTGACATGTTGGGTGTCTATTCTCCTGAACTTGTCCAATTATGGCTCTCTTTGTAGTTGGAGCATCTATCTGACACCTCTGTTGTGTTCCCTTATCCAATTGATATTGTTGAGAGTATTGTCGTCTCTAGTCATAGTCTCAGTGGGGTCTAGGTAGTTAAGATTCGCCCAGCTTCACTTGCTGCTCACACCACATCCCCAAAAGTGGCAAATCTCTTGTCAATTAGTGCTAGACAAATAGTGTAGAAATTCATCAAAGTGCTCAACTCTTCATCATTTCGTCGGCACTAAATCCAGTGGCAAATCTTTCCAATGCTCTAAATTGGGCCTCATACTTTGCCACACTCATGGGTCCCTATCTAAGTGTCTGAAAATCACTTTCTTTCCTCTTCCTTACATTAGGAGGAAAATATTTCCCATCAAACTCAGCTTTGAATTCATCCCATGTCACATCTTGAGGTTCCCTATTTGCAAAAGTGGAGGCCATGACTGCATTCCACCATATTCTAGCCTCATCTTGGAATGCTCTCCGTAATAATCTGTATGTAATGCTCCATCGGACATGACATACTTCCTAATAAGCCAACAGATGATGAAATCCATAGGAAGGCTTCTTCTACATCTAATTTCCCCTTGAATGTGTGCCATCCATTCTTCACAAACCACTCATATTGCCAAAATTTAAGATTTCTATCACATGCCGATCTGTTTGATGCTTCTCCAATCTCGAATTACTGCCCCTACTAGAGTATTACCAAACCTTGGGGCGCCTATCTATCCATTATCATTTCCTCTAAGTCCACTACCCTTTATACCCCTTCCTGCCTGAGTCGGGTGACAAGTGGAATTGTTGTAGGAGTGGTCCTCTGATGTAGCAATGGAGGGCCCATGGGAAGTGCAGGCTCCCTTCGTGCCTTGTCAACCGCAGCTATTCTCTTCTTTGTTCGTACTACAACGAGAGCTATTTGTCGTAGTTCCCTTCGGAATTCCTCTTGACTCTATTACATCTGCATTTGTACCTCTACCAACTGTGCAATGGAAGCCTCCATTTCAATCTAACAGCTTTAATGTTAAGTGGCGGCTTCCAGTACGATGGCTTCTAGTGCTACGGTGGCTTATCAAGCTAGGCTTACTTGGATTTCCTGGCGTGTGGTGTGGCTCAAATTGGCTAGACATTGTCTCGTTGTGAGCATGAGTAGGGTAGCTTGTCTGGGAAGAGGTGATGGAGTCCTGTTCCAAGTACTTCAAGTTCTTACCATGATTACTCTTACTCACTGGATCCAATCCTAAGAATATTGCCATACTACCCATTGGTGAGAAATCTGTAAATCGAAGACAACAAGGACTGAAATGTATACCTACCAACTAGACTTGGAGTAGTCTTTACACACACATCACGTATGAAAATATCTTCCAACTTAACCGACCGAGAGTAGCTCTAATACCAAACTATGACACCCCGAATCCGACTCGCTTGTGAACCGAACTAGACTGTCACAAGTCCCAAATGATCTACTCTCAGTGTTTCAAAGTGGAAGATACTGATCACTATACATGGATGAATACAAAGAACCCTAACATGGTAGTAAACAGATGACATGAAAACTAATTTACACACCCACAACAATTGCAATAAAATCAATAAAAATTCCAAATAAAATGGACAAAATCTCCCCAAAAGTACAATTAAGGGCCACCCTACCAAATCAACATATATATATATATATATATATATATATATATATATATACATCGAATATTTTCATTCACACAGAATTCTAATCTATTGTATAAATCACTCTGAATCTAGGTCTCAACCCACTTGTGCATTTTGTTCACATTTCACATTATATCATCATGTCTTGTATTTAATTGCATCATTCTCAATATAATAACATTAGAAATAAAATATCAAATGTTCTATCATCTAACATGTGCGTGCAAAAGACATCCCTGCTCCTCCATCCAGGCTGGCACGTCCAACTCATGCTCATCATCTACATATACTATAAAAAGACGTTAGTAACGAGTGTTACTGGTCCAAAATATAACTATAACGAACTGGCCATGCAAAGCTAACTCTCATATGGAGAAAAAAATTCGTATACTTCATCAGAACTCTCTGAAGGGCATCTACTAAGGAGCCGCCAGGTTATAGACCCGGTAGCATCCTGAATTGGCTGGTCTATTGATGCCTCTCTCAGCATTTTCACATTTCATTTTTCTGGTCCCTTGGGACTACCAGTATATCCTAGGCCTCCTTCTCATTTCCTCCATAATTCTCTTGGCTTTGAGCACGAAGGTTAAGTACTCTCAGGCAATCACCTTTAGTACCCTTTGAACCACAAGTCTGGACGTGCTCTATACTTAACAGTACCCATAAACGTCTACGTTCTAAGGATGCGAGGAACTCAAACGCAGAGTTGTTAGGATCCCTCGAGAATGGAACAACCCGCTCACTAATCCATAAACCGCTTTGACTGGCACGTGCACCCGCTCATGGTACATCCGAGTCAATTTTCCCATCTCTAGTCTCACTGAAATACAATAAAATTATATATATATATATATATATATATTATATATATGTTGTATGGGAATGGATTTATATAATAGGCATGAAGGCAAATTATGGTACTTCTTGTTTTCAAAAACATACTCAAGGGATCTCATCCTCGAGGATTATTAATCCGAAAAACTGGTTGATTAAATGGCCTGGGTTAAGTGGGATCCGATAAAATGCCACTTAACCAGTCCTATGAGTAATAAAACAAACATACAATAGAATAGAGCATAAAACAGGGACGAGTCCTAAACGGACCTGGCAGAAGCTCCAAACTTGTTCTCCCACCTAGGCGGCGAGCTCCAACTCCATACCTACACATCAAACTAAAAGCTAACGCCCACTTATGATGCATCAAACATCCTATAGCATACACACACTACTTCATACATCAATCACACATAAGTTTTCCTACTCTATGTTGTATTAGATTTTGGTAATTACTTAGTTTACCTAATTAGTTCCTTACCATTCGTTTTAATACAATTCAATCAGGCAATTCATATTAATCTATTACAGTAAAATGTCTAGCACATCAATTCATTAATCCTAGCATGTTATGCTAATAATTATCACCTTTAAGTAATAAAATCGGAGTTAATTATACCTCGCATCGTCGGTAATCGGCGATGGCTAGGGTTTTGTCACGCAGCTCAATACTTGAATTCAGCACTTGCAGTGTCCGAAGTTTGATTAGGTTCGACTGGGTGAATTCAATAGAAAATCCGGTGAATTCTAGCTAATCTGCTTTTTCGGCGGGTTCCAACGGTTTTCCAGCAACTATTGCTAGCAACAGCTACCGGCGAGATGGTGGTGGTATGGGGTGCCGTTGGCACCGGCTCGGTGAGCCCATCGCGTCTATAACATCGACGAGGTCAGTGGAGGCAGCGGCTAGCCAGAAAATGGCTAACAAGGTGGTCGGCGATGGGTGAACAGATCCGACAGGGATGGGCGGAGTTGGGTTCCGCTCCTATTAGGGAAGATCGTGGGGTCAATGATGTCGAGGCGGTGACTGGACGGCAGCAACAATGGTTACCGCTGGTGGGATCGGCAATGGGAGGGCGGCTATAGGCTGCGGTGACTCAGATCGTGGAGGTTGGACAGTGGCTCGGTGTGTTTGGGGCGGCACGGCAACTGCATGATGGGGCTCGGCGGCGTCGATCAGCGGTGGTGTGGCAGCCAGAGGTATCATCGGCAATCAAGAAGGAGGGGCAGTGTCGAGGGTTTTGGGGAAAAGGTGTTGGGGGGGGGGAGAAAACATGTTGGGGAGAAGGTTGGAGGTAGTCTTGTAAATAAAACTTGACTTAACTCCAATTCGAATAAAAAATAATAACTAACTAGTAATAACTCCTAAAAAATCCAAAAAAATAGGGGGAAATCTCATAAAATATAATACACATCATAACACAACAATGACATGCTCTATAACTAATAACCTACACAAATTGCGCTATAATGTATCCTAATGCGCTATTTGGCCTAAAATAATTCTTTTGTCTTACTGACATTATTATCATATACTTGGGCACATATGACTCTCATGGTTTATAACACATCACCGGCCTCAGCTCGGTACATGTCTTTTGAAATTGACTCGAATAAAAATAGCAGTTGAACTTACCAGTTCTAACTATAAAACCGTGACTCGAGTCACGGGTTTTACACCAAATGTTTAATTATTACTAACAGTTCAAATAAATGAAGAAACATAGGGTGGAGGAGCTTCTGTATTATTTTTACATTGTCAGAGAAGGGCTCATGTGTTGATCAAACATTTCCTACTTGATGAATGTGAAATTGTTATATGAATGCAAAATTTTTGTGTGAAATATAAATTATGAAATTATGAAATATGAAATGTGAAATTTGTACAAGTATGAAAATTTTCTAATGTTCCATTACAAGGGAGACTTTGCCTGATATTTTTCTAAAATTATATAATTTATTACTTGAGGCCTAGGACCGCCAGCTTAGCCAGCTTTTTTATGAGAGTGACCAGCGAGAGGAGGCCCGGACCAGAAATGACCAACTTGTCAAGTCCAATATTACAGCTTTGGATGCTTGGATGCTTCGTCATATGATGAAACTATGTAGAGAACACCATGGTGCCCCTTTTGATTATGACCTTGATATGCCCCCTTGTGATCCTCTCGCCCCTCTCTTCATAAAAATATGGTTGTGGTTCTTTTTGTAATAAAAAAATGATTTATATTTGATGTATGACATTGAATATTTGATTGTATTTTAGATTTAACTTCTATTCTATGTTTTTTTATATATTTTGTCATCATAACTATTTATTTATAATTTTTGTGTTATTAAACAAGTAATTTAAAACAAAAAATAACAATTATTTTAAAATTTTTCAGGTTTTGTGACCGAATTGCAACCGGTTTGCATCTGCTTTGCGACCCCATCTAAGACCAAAATTTGATCTCGAAGTTTTAGTGATTGGAAAGAAACCATTGTGGAACGAAAGTTGAAACCAAATTTTGACCAAAAACCCAATTAGAAATAATTTGTCAGCAAGCTGGCAACCTCAAGTATGGTCGCTAATTTAGAAACTGAACGGAAACGGGCAACTCCGGTTGCATTTTTGTGAGCAGATTTCTTTCCGGAAGCAAATTTTCTCAACGACCGGATTTTCAATTGCTGAAGTTGGAATATTTCTTCATACGTCTCTGCTTGACGAGCTTATGGAATTTTGATCCAATGACGAACAAGGGCTTATGCGACACAACACCCTTGTTCTATTCACAAGATCAAATGTAGCCCTCAATTTGGGCCTTCCAGATAGGAGAAGGAAGTTGCACATGAAGTAACTGCTTTATCTAATAGTACAAAATAGGCTCTTTTGACAGCAAGGGATATGGTACTCGATAGTGTGAGGTGCATAGTGGTGCACGTACTATGCAATTTTCTTCTTACCAGAGTAAACCAACATGTGGAGGACAGATTGTGGGGCATAGTTGCAAACTTAGAGGGACTTGGAGAATACAATTGGGTAGAAATGGTGTACGAGTTCCTCGGTTCTTCACTTAATGAAGCTACTGCAAAGATCTTCTCGTGTCAAACTAAACATTGCAATAAGGCAGGTTTCCTCAACCATGCATCGGTTGTCCTATAGGTGTTTCATAGGCCTAAGCAAAGGCATACTAGCATGGAAATATGTAAATTATGTTTGAATAGTGTATGAGTTGCACTGATGTTTCGTTCACTCATGTGTTTATGCAAGTGTGGTTATTCGAACACACTAATATATGGAGGAAGCAAAGGACACAAATTATTCCAAGGGCATATAATTGGGTTGGGTTAGGATTATTGTTGACAAAACCTGATAAGTTCCACCACCAGAAGAGATTTACAAAAACCTTTTTACTCACAGGAGAAATGATGGCATACGTCGTATGATATGCATGATGCAATTAACATGAATACAACAAGTATAACAGATTGTTATTATAGGTGGTCTTCATTTTGGCTATATCTTGTGAGGAGAGACATTTTAAACTAGTTGACACCATACAGGTTGGTGTGATGGCATGTAAAAGCTGCTATGGCTCTTGTAACAATGATTTTCATTATAATATATGAAGTGTATTGTGTGTTTGCAGGATGATGGAGGGGCCGAGAGGATGACCATGGACAGATCTCAGAACTTGAGAGGTGGATGGCAAGGGTGGAGAGTGTTTGACAACCCCACTACAGCCCTCACTAGAGTGTTCACCTATTGAGGGAGCCCTTTCTGGTTCGACAAGCCAAATCAAAGGAAGAGGTGATTATGCCACAAGGTTTGGGGATGGATATTGATGCACAAGTACCACTTACTAACATGGAGGATGAGGGAAAGCAACAATTTAATTTTTGTATTTTATTCATATAGAACTGTGTTCAAGGAGTTATTTAATTTTATTTTTATAATTTTAAGAGGTGTATTTTAATAATTATGATTTTTTCACCTCAGTTATGCATGTGTTATGCACTATTTTGGTAGATCTAGCATATCTCACATTGTAGATGTTGTTTTGCATGATTCTTATTGCATATTTCTCCTGACTAATAGATATACAATTTTTATTTATAATGTTGCATGTGATTAGGCTGTTTTAAGCATGATTGGAGCCAAACTTTATGAATGGTGGAAAGCCCATTTCCCAAATTTTTAGACCTTGTTATAGATGTTATTTTACTACAATTTTTGCAAAATTCTAGGGGTACTTGTAAGGTAACAAATGATGAATTACCAACCTAAATAAACGTCAATGAGGGCATGAACAAAGCCCCTAAAACCAGACTATTCTTGTTGTATTGTAGGCTTGATGTGACATGCCATGATGTTTGGGCTATGCTTTCCTAAGTATTAAGCTGCAATAAAATATGTAAAAATTATGTAATATGCAACTAAGTGTCTACTTGAAAATAGTAATTTGAGGTTATTTAGGTGACATTTGGGTATCTAATAAATTTGGTGTTGTCGAGTGTACAAGAATGCAAGGTAAAACCCCTAGTTCCTTAGCTCAATTGTAAAATACCAAACCCTAGTCAATTGGTTATGAAATTTCCCAAAATTTAATCCCGACCTTGATGTTTATTCCTACTTAATCACTTAAAATTTGGCAGATTTTGGATAGGTAGATTGTCCGATAGAAATTCCCCTAGCCTTAATAGTCTGACGATTTCCAAAAATGTCCATGTCAATATCTCTCATTTCCGAATCCACTCAATCCCAAATACTTGGATTTTGGATTTAACATTTTAGAGGATCAAAGCCAACGGTGTTGGATGACTCTCCTACTTTACTTGACCCCATTGGAATTTTTGAGCCCATGGGCAAGCGTTATAAAAATTAGTGCCCATTTGTGCATTTGTGGAGGCTCTACCTCATTTTGCTTGTCATATTGGAGGGAGAGTGATTAGGGTTTTATTTTCATTTACAAAGATACACGAAATGTGCTTGTCGAGTTAGGATAAGGAGCTCGACTAATTTTGGTCTATAAGACTCTTTTAATCTGGGTCCATAGGACTCCTCTCCTTCACCTTCTCGTTAGCTCCTTGAGGGAGTTTTCACTCAATTTTAGATGATAGGATGGTAATAGTGGAATTTTATTTGATCCCACTAATACTAGTCAATTAGTCAACCTTTCTATAATTCATTAAAACTTCAAGGATGAGATTCCTTGATGGTTTTCAAACTTGAGCTCTAGAAAGATATTATAAGATCCCTATTGAGACCCATTATAATCTATTATGGGGATGTCGATGATTTTACCTATGTGTCATCTGTGCTTAGCATGCCATACCAACTATTTTGCCGTGCTTTGTGTGCTGACTCATTGTGTGTGACTTTGTCATGCTTAGCATGCCAGCTCACTTTATTTCACTACTTAACCGAGCTTAGTGTGCCAGTTCATCTCATTGAATTAAATGATAGCTTGTTAGTTCATTTAATTATTCAAGAGTGCTTAGCATGTCTCTCATCCTCTATCTAATGTTGTGTGAGTAATTCTCAAGTTGTAGTACTTTTATTTATGGGTACGATATGACCCATATGTCAACTTGACGTATCAATAGTTATTTTTTAAACTAGTAGTCAACTTGTTTAATTATTGACAGATTTCTTATATATATCTAGATGAGATTCTTTGATGATGGCCGACATGGGCAAACAGATTGAAGGGCTCATGGTGGGTAAATTCGTATTACTTTGTTATGTATTAAATGAGAACTGTTTGTGTTATGTATGGCATTGTAAATTTGTAAAGGCTTGTACCCGAATAGCTTTTTGCGTGCGTGTGTCTTTATTATTATCATGCAGGGTAATAACTTTGGGGGAATTATATAAAAGTTGTTTGTAGAGTGTGTAAACTTCATTGTCCCAAAACTGATGTTGGAGAAACAAGATATGCTAAAGTTATTTGGTTGCAGCTGTGTGTGTGTGTGTGTTGAAGTAATATGGATTGGAGGAGCTTATGGATCATACTGCTAAAAGAATCCACATGAAGACTAAGTTTTCGAGCGTGAGACCCTAGCACATGAAGAATGTCTTGCGTTAATAGTTATTTATAGTGCTTGTGCAAGGAATGTGGAACAAGTAGTCATGATCCATGTGACTCTATCCTTAAGTGCCTAGCATCATACAATAAGTTACCTAATTTGAAGATAGAACTAAATAGAAGAACTGGATCATGCCTTAGTAATATTAATTCTAACCTCCAAGTTGCCAGAGGGGCATCGATTGTGCCCTCATTAGGGTATTCACCTATGTGACAGCTAAGAACATGCATTTGCATATACAAAACCACCCTCTTAATTTCAATAGAGGAGTTGCCTCTCTTGTGAATCGGAGTGCACATAGTAGGAGTTTTAAAGTTAAGATATCTCCAATAGTGTGAATGGTCAACATGCATCATGTGCTGCTCTATCTTAAGCTGCCTTGAGGGTTAAAATCTCCTCTTGCTACATTACTCCAGATAAGTAGTCCAATGAATAACTTCCTAAATTATGTCATCATGGTTCGGTCCGCACTTGGGCTGAATTGGGGTGTTACATTAATTAACGTTTATCCGTGGTAGATGCAAAAGCAATAAAAAATTTTATATATATATATATATATATATATACATACACAATATATAACAAAGAAGTGAGATAGTTGAGATGGTAAGTATTCAAGTTGATGACCTCAAAGTTGTGGGTTCAATCCACATTGATTGCATTTTTTTAAGTGAGGTACTTTTGACTTTTAATCGAGCCGGTTTTGAGCTCACGAACGAGCTGGGTTCGAGCTCCGGAAAATTAAATAGCTTAACTGTATTCAAGCTCACCTTGAGGGTTAAAATCTCCTCTCGTTACATTACTACAGATAAATAGTCCAACGAATAACTTCCTAAATTATGGCATCATGGTTCGGTCCACACTTGGGCCGAATTGGGGTGTTACATTAACTAAAAGATAATATATATATATATATATATATATATATATATATATATATATATTGCTCTTGCTAGTGATGACAACGGCGAGAGGAGTGGCAATCCAGCAAAGTGTGAGGTGGCACAACAGGGTGGAATGGCAGGCGGCATGGCAATGAGAAAGGCTGCCACAAGAAGAGGTGTGGTACAGGCAATGGCGGGCGATGGCCAGGCGATGTCGGGTAGTGCTCGGTAGAGGTATGTGCAGTGATGAAGCAATGGTGGGGCAGCCAGAGGGGTGGCAGGACGGAGATGGGGCAAAAGTAGGGTAGTGATGAGGAAGGCACGATGGTGGCAAGGTGGTTGTAAGGTGAGACAGTGCAGAGCAGAGGCCCGGCAATAGGGTTGCTAATTGAGCAAGCCAGCTCATGACCATTTAGCATTCGGCTCAGCTCGACATTTAAATGTTCGAGCTCGAACTCGACTTGAACTCGAATCTTACGAGTAGAGTTTCAGCAAGGCCGCGTTCGACTCAACTCGACTCGGTTATAACTCAAACTCGACTCGAACTTAACTTATAACTCGACTCAATAAAATAATATAATAATATAGTCTTTATATTATATTATATATATATATATATATATACAATATAATAATAAAGAAGTGAGATAGTTGAGATGGTAAGTATTCAAGTTGATGACCTTAAAGTTGTAGGTTCAATCTACATTGATTGCATTTTTTTAAGTGAGGTACTTTTCACTTTTAATAAAGCGAGGTTTGAGCTCGGGAAAATTAAATAGCTTAAGTGTATTCAAGCTTGAGTCGAGGTTGAACACATAAAAAATATTCTAGTCGAACTCAAGCATATATGTTCAAAACTCGCTCGATCTTAAGTCAAGTTTGAACGAGTTTCGAACTATTCAAGCCGAGTTTTGAACACAACTTGAGCTCGACTCGTTAGCTCGTTTAGCACCCCTACCTGGCAAGTGCTGCGTGCACCATACGTGCCGTTGGGCAGGAAAAATTCCACCCAAAATTTTATTGTTTTTTAAAATTATTGCCGCAAGTTAGTCATTACGTTTTCCGTGATTATTTTATTCTTAAAAATTAATGCGCGACTGTCATGGCTAAACGGTGGCTAACTGGTGGTTTTTTTAACCACGGTTGTGCAGCTACGGCTTTGCCACTGTTTTAACTGTGGTGAGAGAGAAAAAAGTTAAAAGATATTATCACCACAAATTTGCCATGGACTACCATGATTAAAAATAAAAAATAAAAAATTGGCATTTGTGCCACTACTTGCCGTGACTATACGGTGGTTATATTTAACCGAGGTTGAGTAGTGGCAAAGCGGTGGGTAATTAGCCACGGTTGTAGCCGTGACAAAATTTAGCCGTGGCAAAAGCCCGTTTTTCTAGTAGTAGTCACTAAATTAAAGCTACCGCACAATTTTTTTATTTCATGCTCTAGCTATAGTGAAACCAGAGCAAATTTATCATTGGATAATGAGTGGGGCATTGATATGTTACTACAAAAAGTAGCTACCAACAATTCGTAGAAGCTTTGAGAACAAAAGAAAAACATATAAACAAACGTTAAGAAACAGGTTATAGAAACTTACTATCATATGTTTTCACTTAAAAATAGAAACTGGTAGAATATAATGTGAAAAGTCCAAAAGCCGTAGGCATTTTTATTCATATTATTACCATACTCAACAACACGCAAACACAACGACAACCAAGAACAGAATCTCCACTTCACTGATCTCAAGCTTTAGGTACCAGACCAGCCTTGAGCTTCTGAACAGTACTCACATCAGTTTTGAAAGACTTGGCCAACACCAAATCCTTAATCCCAGTCGTAAAAATAGTTGCAGGAATGGATACGGTCCCTGCATTTGCACTACCAAAGGAAGAGATAGCTATAGCAGGGTTCTTGGGATCACTGTTAAATTGGAAGTGCACGAGCCCCTTGGGGAAGACAAACAAATCACCCTTTTGCAACAACTGGGTAAAGAGCTTGTTGGTTGTGTCAATCAATCCCACCTCAAGCTGCCCTTCAACAACAAACAGTAACTCAGCAGCTCTGGGGTGGGTGTGTGGTGGGTTAACTGAACCGGGTGGGTATTGGAGGAAGGCGTAGGACACGCTCTGGCCGTTCAAAGCCGGGAACTCGACGAGGGACGCCTTCGTGACCTTGAAGGCGGCCGGAGTCGGGGCGGTGAGGAGCCCTCGGAAGCCTGTGAAGGTGAAGAACTCGGCGGATATGGCCTTGTTGACCGGTGCAAGGAAGTCTGATGTTAGGTCTGGGTCACCTGCTTCTGTGACCATGGGAAAGGACACACTGGCGAGGGTTGACAGGAGTAGGATAATATGGAAAAGGGCTGCCATGGATTGCAATATGGTTGGTATGTAAACAACCTGCCAAGAGCTGGTTATTAGCGATAATGAAATGGGATGGAGGGTACTGAATGGGAGATGCCATATTTATAGCCATGTATAAGGGTTCTAAGAGCTCGATGAACATTGTTCGACTCCATTTGTTTTAAAGTTTGATATTTATGCATTAAGTATACTATTTATATGTTTTATATTAGCTATTTACGAAAATTATAGAAAATTATTAAATACATCATAATTATAATCTTACATGATAATATATTGGTATTTGATGTGTAATTTATGCAAGGTTGGACTACTTTGATTTTTCAAAACTATGTTGATCTTAATTATTCAAAAGAAGAATATAAGTAATTAAGTTCAAGAGTTTAATTGGTCTCGAATCTTATTCTCTGTGATTTTATTTTGAACATATAAATAAGTCAAGTTTGAGCACAACTGAACTTGACTTGACTCACTCGATAAGCACCCCTTAGACTCGATAAGCAGCAGTTGAACTAAGTGAACACAAGCACATTTCTGTTTGCCTCAACTCTATTGGAAGTTTGATAGTTATACACTAAGTACAATATTTGTATGTTTTATACATAGCTAAACATATAAAATGTAAAATATGATAAATAAAATCATGTCATAGTAATATAATAATCTCACTTGATAATATAATGGTGTTTTATGTATATTAATTTTTGTGAGATTGAACTATTTAATCCTTCAACACCAATTTTATCTTAAATTACGTCAAAGAAAAATTAAAAAAAAGACTTCAAGTTGACTTCACTCAGCTCGGCTCAAATCCTACTAAGCTCGACTCAACTCGAATCTTACTAAGCTTAATTTGAATTTGAACAAATAAATAAATCGAGTTTAAGCACAGTTGAACTTGGTTCAACTAGATGGATTAGAAACCCTAGTCCCGTGTCATTTGGTTGTTGAGTTTTGGAATGGAAGAAGGTTGTTAACGTGTAGAGGGGCCCTTTGCCGGCAAAGATGGAAAGGGAGCAATGGAAGTTTTTATTTGTTGGGTTGTGCTGTTGGGTTGTCCTCTATTTTCTTAAGAATGCATTGTCTTTATTTGTGAGGACTTTCAAGTGTGATGAGATTCTTCGTTTTTATTATGAAGGTTTAAAAAGTTTACTTCGAACGCATTTTAACGAAAATGGATGCCACATTCAATTTATGAGGGAAAGGGTTAGAAGAGAATAGTTCTAATGTACATGTTTGTTTCTAGGGCGATGCTGTTCCCCATAGCTGGTAAACACTCTTTCACACTTTTCTGTCTCTTTGACTTGTCCTAGATTCCAAAATCAATCTCATATATTTTGATTATGCTCACATAATTTGGAAGAATATTCCATGTAATAAAATAACTGCTAATGAAATCTAAAAAATCAGAATCATTAGTTTAAATTCAATTGTGTTCAAAGTAAAAATGATAATTCAATTGTATTTAAACTAAAAATAATTTAATTTTATTTATGAATAATAATACTAATAGAAATGAATATGGTAAGCAATTTATCATTAGTATTAGTATGTCAATGAGATTAACATTTACTCATTAACATTAATTAGTAGCTCTTATTAATAATAAGGAACTAAAAGTCATACTCTCATTAAAAGTAATTAAGAGATTCAACCAATTAAAATGTAACAAAATAAAAATATTATATTAATTTATCATAGTATGTCTCATTATTGAACTTAAGTTTATAATTGAAATAAGAATCTGTCATCTATACATCTTTATCTCAACTATCCTAATTTATATTTCAATTAGCCACAAACTCATGCATCGGGCAGGATACATTTAAAACTTATTGATATAACAAATATTAAAAATTTCAAAAAAATTATTATATTATTTTTAAATAAAAATAATGAATATTTATTTAATTTAGCAAAAACATAGTTACATATAAATATTAAAAGTAATTATAATTTTGATTTTAATAAGTTCAAATTTTAATAATTATATGAAGTTTATTTTTAATTTTTTCAATTCATATAGAATTATACTCTAAGTTGTTTCTTAATAATAACTAAAATTGCATAAATAAATAAATAATTAATTAAAATTTATAAAAATCTACATTAAGAATTTATATTAAATAATAAATTTAATTTGAATAGTATAGAATTATACTTCCACACTTTCATAATAATAATAATAATAATAATAATAATAATAATAATAATAAAAGTAATAATAATAATAATAATAATGTAAAACTTAGGCCGTCTACCATATGGTTTTTACTGTCTGTTCGTTTGTTACCTGAATAGGGTTAGTAGGGTCTGGTCCTTCTTGCCATATTTCATGTGTGGTATGGTGTAAGTTGTCCTGCCTTAACATGTTTTGGTGCTCGGTACACCTTTTCAGATGCTGCACACCCGACTTTTTCATATTTGGTCATGTCGAATTATATATAGTTAGGTGTTAAGACCGTATCCTTCGTGTGTCTTTTGTTGCTTATCGATATGTTTGATTTCAAGCCATTGTAACCCCTTTGGGACATAGAAGGTGCATGTATGAGGGCAAAAATAGAGAAAGGTGGGAACCTTTACTATTACATGTGACATAAGTACCTTTTTCTAATTATTACTCTTTGACCTAGTTGGATATTGATTCACTAACATTACATGTTGTTAATGGTGATTTTAGGAGTTCTTGGCAAAATTTTAAGCCTAATCTAGCCTAAATAATCATAAACATTAAGTGTAGTATACCTTGTGTTGTCTGTATGACTATTAGCATGATCTGTGATTGTGTTATATGTTAATCCATCAATTTTTAGCTAATAAAATCTGGTAAAAATATATGATGCTCCAATAAGTGTCTACTTCAAATATATAAATTTTGGGAATGGGTAAAAATCATTTAGGTATGTTTTCGAGGTGTTTACCTGGATAGTGTAAAGGTGCACGGTTAGTTTTTCACTCTGATTGTAAAATACCTTAAAATAGGTTAATGGTGTTGGATTTCATTGGAATTTGGTCTACACCTTACCTTATGTCTTAGTAGCTCCATGACTAATTTTGGGACATTTGGGTAGGTTCCCAATTTTATTTGCTAATTTTCAATTTATTAGGGTCCAGATACCTCCGGAAATAGCCCATCCAATGACCCAAATTTTAAAATCCACTTGGGCCTATTTACAAAGTTTATTGGGTTTAACTCTTACTGGGTTCATGGTCTGGGTGTAAGCTAACTTCCCATTGACCCAAGCCCATTTGGAGTTCTCTAGCCTAGCCCATGAACTAACAGTTATAAAATTGGTATGCAGCCCAAGAACACTATTCCAACACCTTTGGGCCAAGCTTAATGGGCCTTCTTCCCCATGATTAGCCCATGGTCTAGCCATGGTGGAATTTACCTATGAATATTAGAGTAGGGACAACCCATCCAAATTTTAGCCCATTTAGATATTGCTAGGCCCATCCAAAAATCATCTGGTATGTCCATTCAATTAAAAACCCCTAAATGCATTGGATCTATGATGTGTTGTTGATGTGCCTTGACATGATCTAAGATTGCACTCCTCAATGAGCTTGCTAAAATATTTTATTAAAATCTGTAAAAGTTACCTAAGGACTTAATAAGTGTCTATTGGAAACATGTAAAGTTTTTCTAAGTTAAAAATCATTTAGGTGGTTAGTCAATCAGGTTTGGTGGAGTGTACAAGAATGTGAGGTGAAACCCCAGTTCCCTAGCTCTAGATCCAAATCCCAAAACCTAGTTGCTCGGAGGTAAAATTCCACGAAATGCTACCCAAACTTTAGGTCATCTCCCAATACCATCACCACAAAATTTGGAAGACATTGACTCAGTGTATTTTGTGGTAGAAATTTTACAAACCGAGTAGGTCTAGCTAGCTCAAAAAATAACCTAGCCAATGTCTTCCACTCCCGAGTCCACTCAAGTCCAAATACTTAGAGTTTGGACTTGAAATTTTATGAAATTCAAGCCCAGAATGTTGGGTAACCCTCATAATTTAAAAGTCCCTACTAGGAGTGAAACTCTTACCATGCTTCCAATTAATTTCTGGGCATGTGCCTTGCATCGTTGTAAGATTTAGTTTCTGGTCTGGTGTAGTCATTGCTAATCCAGCATTAGTAATTTGCATGATGAGTTGTTGTGTTATTCTGGTGTTTTAGTGAATTCTGCGTGGTTGTTGAGACACTCATCTACTAGTATTGTTTTACCGGTAGTTCTTTTAGACCGGTAATCAACTTGTTCATTATTGACAGTTGATACACACACACACACACACAGATAGTATATATATATATATATATATATATATATATATATATAAATTGATTGGTGAGTATTAGCATCAGTGGCCGGCATAGGTGGACGGATAGATAGGCTCATGGTGGGGGTGTTGCTTCTTGCTTATATTTGTAGCCTTTTCATTGTGTTACTCTTGTATTTTGGGCTTATGGTTTTATGTATTTAGTGTACTTGGAACTTGT
The DNA here is from genome assembly GCA_033002965.1 of Piper betle. Lineage (NCBI taxonomy): Eukaryota > Viridiplantae > Streptophyta > Magnoliopsida > Piperales > Piperaceae > Piper > Piper betle. The sequence continues at coordinate 1,459 of JAURVB010009735.1, read as the reverse complement.
GTAGGTGGCTTGTTGGGACTTTTGTATTGAGATGTGGGCAGGTGCCTAAACTTGTTTATGAATGCATGTTGTGATGAATTGTTGTGGGGTGCTATGTGCCCTAGTATTACTTTACCATCAGCATTGTACAAGTATTAAGTTTGGGGCAAAGGTTAACATTCGTCTGCAAGGAGTGAAAGCTTCAAAGTCCCGAAACATGACGAAGTGCATTTAATGTATGCTAAACATATTCGGTTGCAGCTGTGTGTGTGTGATAGAGTAATGTGGACTAAAGGAACTTATAGTTCACACTACTTGAGCAGTCCACATTAAGACCAAGTATTCGGGCATGATGCCCTGGCACTTGTTGGTGTCTCTCTATTTTTAATTCACTTTTGCGGGGTATGTGGAACAGGTAACCATAACCCAGTCTTTGCGATTCTGGAAGATCATCAACATCAAGTAATAAGATACCTAGCCCAATCACTGGAATTAAGTTTGAGAACATGATCATGCATTCTAAAATGCACAACCACTCAACTGCAACGGGGGTGCTCCTTTGTAATTTAGAGTGATCATGTCTACATTGTAAAGTCACCCTTAGCATTGAGCACGTAGCCAAATTCAATCGTATTTTGCCCAATCAAACTCAGATCATTTGATGAACAAATAGAGTTTCGAGTTATATGGTTTTGAATGGAGTTATTTCAGTTTGAGTCAAGCATGATCGAGTTTGGGTTGACAATTGGTCCTCTTCGAGTTTAATTACCATAAATTTGAAGATCTAATTTGCTCTCAATAATGTAATATTTGTAATTATTTTTTCATAAAAATATAAATGTTGTTCTCTCTAATTGATAGTCATATAACAACTATTAGATTGTTTAAACTTAATTATTTTTACACCAAATTATCATTTTCAATGCTATATTATTCATGTATTGTTAAAGAAAAAAATACTAATACTTTATATTAGACATTAAGTTGATTCTGAGCCGAGTTTTAAGTTGAATTGAATTTTTTAGTCAAATCAAGTCAAGTTTGATATAACTCAAAACTAGCTCTATTGTAATTGAGTCAAGTCAATTTCTTTGAATTTGAGTTTCGAGTCCGAGTCGAGCTGAAAATAAATCCAGTTTGAGTCGAGCCAAGTCAAGCCATAAAAACTTGCTAGCTAGCTCAACCTCGTGCATAGCCCTAGTCACCCCCTTAGTTGTTAAGAGGTGCTGCCTCTCATGTGACTCGAGTGCTCATATTAAAAGTCTTAAGATCAGCATACAATGTATGTACGTCTTTTAAGGTAAAATCGTTTTATAGCTCCTTGAGGGTTAAAATCCAATTTTGTAAAATTTGTACGATAATAGTCAAACGAATAATCTTCCAATTATAACGCCACAATTTGGTCCGCTTTTGGACTGAAAAATAGGAAGTTACAGAGTATAGTGATCAAGTTGGCATCGACTACAATGCCATTGGTGAA
>JAURVB010009733.1:0-11051 GCA_033002965.1 Piper betle | reverse complement strand
ATACTCTCATATATCTGTTAACTCATTCTGTTCTGCTGTGTTCATGACGTTATCATCATATACTTGGGTACGCATGACCCTCATATCTCATACACGCGACTGGCATTGGCTCGGTACGCGTGTCCTGAAACTGACTCAACTCGAAAAAAATAACGGTCGACCCGGCCGAGTTCTGAATATAAAACCCTAACTCGAATCGTGGGTTTTACACGAATTGTGTTAATTCATTGACCCTGGTTGTGCTCGGCGCGTGGTGGTCGGATATGAACTCAAGTCAACTAAGATTCCCATATAGTAATTTTTTAACGGTGCGGCCCAATGTCAGACTGAATCAATTCCTAAACCCCGGTTGTACTCGGTGCAAGGTGGTCAAATATGGGCTCAAGCCGACTAGGGCTGCCAAAAAGGGAAAATATAACATTTTAAATAATTATACGGACCTGGATAGTTCGTAAGTGAACCTACAACCTTGACCAACCATCCTAATTTGAACGAGAACATAAAATTATACATAAGTATAATTTTATTTGAGTAGACTTGTATGCAACTAAATGACTTAAATATAACATTATTAGAATTCGACAACATAAAGCATGCAATATTCAACAATATTAAATATTGAAATCTCAACATTTACAACAAGTCTAGCGAGAAAATTAATTATTCATATGCCATAATCATTTAAGTCATACTTTACATTTTAAGTTAATTATTTAAATCATAATTGACATTTCACTAACGATAAAATAATTATTAACTTCTAAACAAGTATTTGATTACTATTATTAGTATCACCTCCATTCACTATCAATCACATCATAAATCCTAGCATGCTGTGCTAACAATCATTATCAACTTTAAATAATCAAGTCGGAGGTAATTATACCTCACGTCGTCGGCAATCGGCGACGGTTAGGGTTCCGTCGCGCGCCTCGAAGCTCGAATTCGGCGCTCCTCGGCGTCCGAAGCTCGATCGGGCTCCACCGGGTGAGCCCCGCGGAAGATCCGGTGAATTCCGGCGAATTCCAGAAATTCCGATTTCCGGCGGTTTCCCGGCAGTTGCGGGCGGTTTTCCGGCGACTTCCGGTGGTTTTCCGGCGACTATTGCCGGTGGCGTCTACTAGCCGGAAAGGGGTCGTGTTGGGTACCCTCGGAACCGGCTCGACGAGCCCGACTCATCTATGAGGTCGACGTGGTCGGCCGAGGCAGTGGCTCGCCGGAAAATTGGCTAAAACAGAGCCGGCGGCGATGGGTCGCTAGATCCGGCCGGCCACGGCGGCGATGGCCTCCGCTCCGGTCGGGGAAGGCTGCTAGGGGTCGAGGGTGCCGTGGCGACCGACCGATCACGGCGGCGTTGGTCGCCGGCGGCGGAATCGGCGACGGGAGCGCAACGCGGGCGCGGCGTCGCGGCGTGGCTTCCTCGCGTCGCGGCGGCCCGATGGCGGCCGGGCTTGGTCGGGGCAGCATGGCGACGGCGTCGCCGAGCTGGGCGGCGTCGGTCGACGGCCGGGCGGCGCCGACAGCGGCGGCGGTGGCGCGCGAACGGGGCGGCGCGGCACGAGGGTTTGGGCGTGGGGGAGAAACGTCGGGGTGTGTGTGGTGGCAAACTCGTAAATAATACTTGACTCGTCTCCGGCTCGAGTCAAGTATCATAACTAACTCGTATTAAATCCTAAAAAATTTCATAAAAATCGGGAAAAATCCCGTAAAATCAAACAACACCAAAAAAATTATAATGACATGCTCTAGAACTATCAACCCACCCAAACTGCCCGAACGCGTCCTAACGCGGTAAACGGCCTAATATTAATTCTACGATCCACTATATATAAAAGTAAAAAAAATGACTGGCATACTCTCATATATCTGATAACTCATTCTGTTCTGCTGTATTCATGACGTTATCATCATATATTTGGGTACGCATGACCCTCATAGCTCATACACGAGACCGGCGTCGGCTCGGTACACGTGTCCTGAAACTGACTCAACTCGAAAAATAACGGTCGACCCGACCGGTTCTGAATATAAAACCCTAACTCGAATCGTGGGTTTTACACATAAAGCTCCTCCACCCCACGCTACTCTAACCACATGCCCTCTTTCAACACTTATAAAAATGAAAATTACGGCTAGGGTACAGTGAAAACACCCATATTTCACTTAACTCGGGGCACTGGGTAAACAACAAAATATAATAATTAACTGGATTAAAGAATACAACACAAGTTCGGTCCCTTACGGGCCGAGGTTGAATATATTAAAAATTTTTTTTTATTTTTTATATTTTTTCTCATTGTCTTCGACACGTACACATGATATTGATGGCATTACATACTTTTCTATGATAATATAAATAATTGTAACTAAGGGGTTGTATGAATGTATGTGGGTACTCTGTGCTGATTATATGCACTTGAGTTGTTTGCTATTGCTCGATAATTTAATTATCTAAGTTGATGATATAAATCAAACTTTAGCTGTAGATGCCCTAGTAAACTAGGTACACTGGACTGGAACTGAGAGATTAAATTGATGTTGTTCAGATAACTATTGGTGAATACTTAAATAACATCAAGACAATACCTTAACCCATGTGTTTATTGGGTTAACTAGTAATGTTTTGGCTAATATAGATGGTGAGACTTTATTAGGAGGGGATTATTGCTTCAACCACACTTGAGAGGCTGTGACATGATTTGATACCACTATTCTTGTGAACATCATTATTCTGTATAGCTTAGGCCTTGGAAATATATACAGATGGAAGAGATTATGAGTCTTCTCCAGTACCCATTGGTAGCTAGACTGGGCAAATCTGAGGGCTATACTGAGCGACTTTAGAAACTGGATAGTTTACTAATTGATTGCTGGATAGTTTACTGATTAGATGAGACGATACTTGCTATTATAGAATGTACCAAGTGATTTTGGAAAGCATTATCTCTGATGTTCTCCATGCAATTGAGAGATTTAGACTGCCTGCAAACTATACCATCGCTATTATACACCGTAGGGCCTTCCTTTAGGGATGAACTATTAATTGATGTAGTTTTCGTGACCAGGGAATATCGATATCATTACAATGGCTATACCGTTACTGTTATGCTAACGTTGGCTCTATCGTATCACTATCACTATTGATACTATTAGTGTTGTCATTAACATTGTTGTTATCGTTAATGTTGTTGTTATCATTATCGTTATCGTACTGCTATCTTTGTTGCTAAAGTTACGGTTAAAATTTTCAAGACTATTACTATAACCACTACTGTGATTGTCCACTACTGTGATTGTTACTATTATTGTTATTGTTATTGTTTCTATTATTGATAATGTTGTAGTTATCGATATCGATATTGGTACTACTACTACTTGCTACCAACATTGATGTTGTTACTATACTGTTAAAACTATGATTGATACTATCACCATTTTTAAAGTAATACTATTACTATCATACCTATTGACTAAATGTCTAGGTGTCTACCGTTACTATTATACCCGTTGACCGGATGTCTAGGCATTTAATGTTACTATTATATCCCTGTTGATGATATCTAGGAACTACTCTATTGTTCTGTACTACAATGTTGTACTGAATTGTAATGTATTCTGCTACTGTAATATTTGTACTCTACTATATGAGGGTATCATTTTTTACTGTACTAGTGGAATTATCTTCATACGAACGAGGCAACCTCTCTCCTTGAACTATAATTAGTTCTGGCTTGCAACATGATGTGGTTTATATAAATTGAGTTGTCTGTAGCATCATCAATTATACATTACTTATTCAAGGACTAGAAATATTTGTTGCTGACGTTCGTTATTTCAAAACATGTAAGTTTGTATCTTGCTCAGAAGATGAAGTCATTGTGAGGAATACGACGAAGTTATTGTAGGGAATGCTTCCCTTCTCTCGGATATTTGTAGTTATGGATTCTACATTGATTATTAGTATTTGAATTTGCATATATTGTATTTACTGTACATATTTCATTGGAATTAAGATCATTAATTTTTAACGAATTTTTAACACCGAGACTCCAAGGAAAATTTAAAGAACCTAGGGATTTTATCAGGTTTTACCATGTTTTCAAAGCTATTCTTTGATAATATTTATCATAAATGAATTTGAATATTTCCTCAATGGATTTTGCTGGGTTACGCCTCCAGTCTGGTTCTTCTAAGAACTACGTTACATTTAAGTCTATGATAGTGCAGGCTTATCTCCCAATTTCCTTTTGACGCTGATGTCTTATTGACTGCAACCTATGTACTTAACTGAGTTTCATCCAAATTAGTGTCTACTACACCTTATGATTTATGGACCAGGCAAAAGGCCAATCTTGCTCTTTTAAGACCCTGGGGTAGGATGTTTTTGTTCCCATAAAACCGTGAAAATAATTAGGTTTTTTATTCAGGGTTTTTTAATCGTATAATGATTCTTAAATTTTATTTAATTAAATTAATTCTTGGGAATCAATACCATAAATTATCAATTATGACCTTTAGTATATCGGCATGATGATATTTATGGATGTTTTTAAATAAGTTTTATTTATTGAATTTTTGGGATTGGGAGTTGTGAGTGAGATTCCACACCCATTCACATTAATTCAATGGTCAGTTTTCTTGACTTTTCATTATCACACAAATGGTTAGTATTTAATATAGTTATTTATGATTGCGTTCTATTCTATAAAAGTTTAATGCAACGACTTCTTAAATTCCACAAATATTCTTCTATATAAAGGAGAATTCTATTTATGTTAATTAAAATATCATCTTGATAGTTTGTCAGCACATTTAACTCACAAAGGGAAGCCTTAAGAGAAGTTTCAATCATGTTAGGATAGTGTGTCGTATCCCTCATCACAATTCCAAGTTTGTATAATTAGCTAAAATGTTATATATTCCTATTTGGCAGCCTCGGTCGGCCTGAGTCGACATTCGACCACCATGCACTTCATAACAACCCGCCATTTGTCACAACATTGTGCGCCTAGCTGGCCAGGTGTTACTCACAATTAAGCAGATATATCTAACATTTTTTAACAAAAACATATATAAAGATCCCACAGTCTTAGACCGTTTCCCAGTAGCCACACTTATTTCTCAAATAAATAAAAAAAGGAGTCCTCATATTTATTTTGCTCCATGCCCTGGTTGTCAATCACCTAATTTCGTATCTGCACACCTGCGGAGGCAATTCCGCGTTAGTGATTACAACACTAAGTAGTATAATAGATAAAACAAATCAAGTACATTCCACTATTTCCTTATGTTTATTTTAATATGCGGTGGAGCGATTCCGCTATACTCCAAAACAATGCGGAGGAGGTATCCGCTGTGATCCGCACACCCCGGCCGTAGCCCTTTTGTGGGGAGGCTACCACTACCGTCTCCAGTGCCAGTGCCTCGCACACCCCGGCCGTAGCCTTTTTGTGGGGAAGCTATCACTGCACTCTGGTGATTGCTACGCCCCGTTTGTGGGGAAGCTCTCACTACCAATTCTAGTGCCAGTGCCTCGCACACCTCGGCCGTAGCCTTTTTATGGGGAGGCTATCACTGCACTCTAGTGCCAGTGCCTTGCACACCCCGGCCGTAGCCTTTTTATGGGGAGACTATCACTACACTCAGGTGATTGCTATGCCCCGTTTGTGGGGAAGCTCTCACTGCCAACTCTAGTGCCAGTGCCTCACACACCCCAGCCGTAGCCTTTTTATGGGGAGGCTATCACTGTACTCCAGTGCGATGGAGGAATCGCTGTGCCTTACTCACCCCGGCCGTAGCCTTTTTATGGGGCGGCTATCACTACTCCAAAACAATGTTAATGCATTACAAACTTTACGCACATAATACGACCTAGTGTCGGACTGAGTCAATTCTTTGACCCCGGTTGCACTCGGTGCATGGTGGTCGAATCTGGGCTCAGGCCGACCTAGGCTACCAACAAGGAAAATACGATGTTCTACCTATTATACGTACCTGACTTGTGATTTCGTCTGACTGTGACCCGTGAACCCTAATCTGAATGAGGGCATAAAATTATACATTAGTATAATTTTATTTTGCATGAACCTACATGCAACGTACATGACTAATATACTGTCAATTTTAAATGATGTAATTAGTTCATGTTAGTCTTCATTTCTTATTAAATTTTCAGCAATTCTAATGATAATTAATTATTAATTATCCCCATCCAAAATCCCCATTATCTAATTGATAATTTAAATATTAACATGTCCCATACTCAATTCTTTTGTATTTACCTTATATTCTAACTCAACCACATTGAGTTCTCCCATATTTACCTGGTTGCCATTCTACTTTAATAATTCATTTAACGACCCCAAAGCTCCCAGCTTTATTGTAGTCAACCCATGAAATCGGTATTTTCACCATGCATGGCGACCAACCAGTAACGTGGTGGCCTCCATTTGCTGCCATGGCGTCTTCAACTTGGCCACCACATGGCAACCCTCAACCATTCCTTGGCAACCCCATTCCGACCACCCAATCAGCAACCCAGACCTGACCATGGTGACTCCATGTCGGTCACATAATCAGCCCATGACCCGTGGCATCTACCCTAGTCGGCCACATAAACAGCACCCGACCAGACCCATGACGACTACTCTAGTCGGCCACATAAACATCACCCGACCAGCATGTCTTCTTTTCCTTCCACCCAATTTTTATATACCCCACTGATCCGATTGGAAAACCCCCAAAGATCCAATCTTTATCCGCTACTATCTCATGAAACTCGGGCTACACCCTATATGGGGGACCTTAATTTCACCATTAATTGTGGTCAACTAGCAGCCATGGCAACTGTTACAGGGTTTAGCTCGTGGGACGGTCGAGAGCTAGGGTTTGGCGGTTGTCCCTAGCATTCCCGCGTCCAAGTCGGGTGGCCGGTGCTATCCGAGTATTGGACAACCTACCGAGCATTTATCCGTGATGTGGGCAAGTCCAAGGTCTGACTGGCGCATGTGGTCTATCGGGCGAGTTGCTGTGCGGGCGAGCTATCGTGCAGTACCGATAGCAGGCTGTGGCGGACAATTGGTCGGTAGGAGTACCGAGCAGACCGCTACCTTGTACCGAGTGTGGTGCGGGTTCCAGGCGCGTGCAAGGTCAGGCGCAGCCGGGACATTCTACCGAGCAGCGTTGCGGGTAGAAGTGCGGGTTCCGAATGCGTGGGATGCGAGCGACCAGGCATCATGACTAGGCGAGCCAGGCACCAGGGCCATGCGCTATCGTGCAAATGGGCGGTAGTCACGGGTGCGAAGGTGTGCGGGTGACCGAGCCAAGGAGTGGCAGGGGTTATTGTGCACGCGCATGGGTGCTGTGGAACGGGCAGACCAGGGTTCAGTACTGGGGTCGCTGGTTCGATAAGGCGACCACACCACACCCAGGAGGGGTTCGGTGTTGGGTCGAACCAAGAATGCGATCAGTCTTTTGCGACACACCCAGGGGTAGGCTTTCCGGTAATTTTGCTGGAATCCCAGGGGTGAGTGATTACAAGGCTTGGAGCATGAGGACTGTTGATCGTGGATTGGACGGTGAGGATGCAAGCTGGGGACGTGGTGCCCACTAGTCCAGAAGGTCTATATAAGGACATGCCATCCTTGTGTACAAATCAGAACAACAAAAGAGAGTTGAGTGTGTGAGTGATCTCAGTGGGGGAGTGAAACTTGGTCGGGCAAGGGGACACCTTGGGGTTACTGCAGTTAGGCCGAGGAGGGTCTGGAACACCAAGGGGGATTACTGGGGTAGTTGTCGTTCGTCTTTAGGGTCAAGACTCACACAACTGTTGTTCGGCAACCCTGCCCGGTGAACCAAGGGTTGGGTGAAGTCCTGTCGAGTGAGGGTCGAGAGGCACGGTTGTGGGGTTTGCATGTCCACGACCGGCGGGTAGTCTAGAGGGATTAGCTGTGTATATCCTGTATTCACGTTGTAAGAATAGAGGTTGGGATTTATCCTGTAATTGGTGTAATATATCTGTCATGTTTGTGCACCGTGGTCTAGACCAGTGATTCTGTGGTCTAGGGGCACAGAGCAGGGTACTCGGTACGTGGGGCGTGTAATCACTTGCGACTTGGTGATCGGTGTGTGTGTTCGGTATAGGGGCTGGTAACTTGGTTACGGTACGCAGGCGTTGGTAGCTGGGTGCGGTACTGGGACTGGGTGCATGCGATACTTGCAGGCGTGCGGTCCGAGGCCGCTGTGCACCACAGCACGTTGGGGCGCGGAGGTGGTGTTGGCTGGTGCTTCCAGGGAGGGAAATACGCTGCACAGTGGAAGTTTGGGCGAAGAAATTTATCCCCTAAACTGACCCCTGTGACAGCAACCATGTCCTGCCCCATCAAGGTGGCGACTAGTATAATGTTGTACTGTCAGTATAATTATTTAAAATGTTGTATTGTCTGTATAATTATTGAAAATATTGTATTGTCTGTATAATTATTTAAAATATTGTAATGTCCATATGATTATTTAAAATGTTGAATTTTCCCTTGTTAACAACCTAGTCAGCGTAAGCCCAAATTCAACCACAATGCACCGAGTGCAACCGGGGTAAAGGAATTGACTTAGTTTGACACAGGCTATGCCCTTGATAATCAAATAATGTACATGTTAGAATGGACCTAAGAGCCATAATATAATAAATTAGACATGGCGGATTGGACTTGCTAGCTAATTACGGACATGCTGGACTAACCCATCAGCCGATAATGGACATGATGGACTGACCCCTTCAGCCAATAAATTGGACATGGCGGATTAGACTTACCAGCTAATTATGATCATGGTGGATTGGACTCACCGGCCGATAACGGACATGGCGGATTGGACTCGCCAGCCAGTAATGGACATGATGGACTCACCAATCACCTAATAAATTAGACATGGTGGATTGGACTCGCCAGCTAATTACGGACATGGTGGACTGATCCATTACCCAATAGATGGACATGGAAGACTAATCCATCAGCCAACTAATGGACATGGTGGATTGGACCCGCCAGCCGATAACCGACATGGTGGATTGGATTCACCAACAGATAACAAACATGGCGGATTGGACTTGCCAGCCGATAATGGACGTAATGGACTGACCCATCAGCAAATAAATTTGACTTGACGGATTGGACTCGCCAGCTAATTACGGACAAGGTGAATTGAACTCACCAACCGATAACGGACATGACAGATTGGACTCGCTAGCCGGTAATGGACATGATGGATTGACCATCAGCAAATAAATTGGACATAGCGGATTGGACTCGCCAGCTAATTATGGACATGGTGGACTAACCTATTAGCTATTAGATGGACATGGTGGACAGACCCATCAGCCAACTAATAGACATGATAGATTAGACTAAACAACCGATAACGGACATGGTGGATTGGACTCACAAGCCGATAATGAACATGGCGGATTGGACTCGCCAACTGATAATGGACATGATGGACTGACCCATCAGCCAATAAATTGGACATCGCGGACTAGACTCGCCAGCCAATTGCTAATTTAGCGGATTGGACTCGTCAGCAAATAATCGACATGGTGGATTGGACCCGCCAGCCGATAACCGACATGGTGGATTGGATTCACCAACAGATAACAAACATGGCGGATTGGACTTGCCAGCCGATAATGGACGTAATGGACTGACCCATCAGCAAATAAATTTGACTTGACGGATTGGACTCGCCAGCTAATTACGGACAAGGTGAATTGAACTCACCAACCGATAACGGACATGACAGATTGGACTCGCTAGCCGGTAATGGACATGATGGATTGACCATCAGCAAATAAATTGGACATAGCGGATTGGACTCGCCAGCTAATTATGGACATGGTGGACTAACCTATTAGCTATTAGATGGACATGGTGGACAGACCCATCAGCCAACTAATAGACATGATAGATTAGACTAAACAACCGATAACGGACATGGTGGATTGGACTCACAAGCCGATAATGAACATGGCGGATTGGACTCGCCAACTGATAATGGACATGATGGACTGACCCATCAGCCAATAAATTGGACATCGCGGACTAGACTCGCCAGCCAATTGCTAATTTAGCGGATTGGACTCGTCAGCAAATAATCGACATGGTGGATTGGACTTGCCAACCGATAACGAACAACATAGATTGGACTTGCCAGCCGATAATTGACATGATAGACTGATGCATCAGCCAATAATTGGACATGGCGGATTAGACTTGCTAGCAAATTACAGACATGGTGGATTGGACTCACCATCAAATAACGGACATGGCGGATTGGACCGCCAGCCGGTAATCGACATGACGGACATATCCATCAGCTAATAAATTGAACATGGCAGATTGGACTCGCAAACCAATTATGGACATGGTGGACTGACCCATTAGCAAATAGATGGACATGGTGGCATGACCCATTAGCAAATAGACGGGCATGGTGGATTAGACTCGCCAGCCGATAATAGACATGGCGGATTGGACTCGCCGGCCGATAATGGACATGATGGACTAACCCATCAGCCAATAAATTAGACATGGCGGTTTGGACTTGCCAGACAATTACAGACATGGTGGATTGGACTCACCAGCCGTTAACAGACATGCCCTCATTAAGATTAGGGTTCACAGGTCACAGTCAGACAAAATCACAAGTCAGGTACATATAATAGGTAGAACATTGTACTTTCCTTATTGGTAGCCCTTGGTCGGCCTGAGCCCAGATTCGACCACCATGCACCGAGTGCAACCGGGGTTAAAGAATTGACTCAGTCAAACACTGGGTCATATTATGTGCGCAAGTTGTGTAATGCATCGACATTGTTTTGGAGTAGTGATAGCCGCCCCATAAAAAGGTTACGGCCGGGGCGAGTAAGGCACAGCGATTCCTCCATCACACTGGAGTGCAGTGATAGCCTCCACATAAAAAGGCTACGGCCGGGGTGTGTGAGGCACTGGCACTAGAATTGGTAGTAAGAGCTTCTCCACAAACGGGGCGTAGCATTCCTG
>JAURVB010009732.1:0-12980 GCA_033002965.1 Piper betle | reverse complement strand
CTAATCTCAACGATGAAGTGAGAACCACCTAATCTCAGGATGAGCTAGGAGCCGTTTCTTAATCTTAAAATGAGCTGGGAGACAATTGCCTAATCTCAGAATGGGCTGGGAGACGATTTCAACCTCAAGATGAATTGGGAGACCACCTAATCTCAGAATGAGCTGGGAGACGATTTTAACCTCAAGATGAATTGGGGGACTATGACTAATCTCAAAATGAACTGGGAGACCTACCTAATCTCAGGATGAGCTGGGAGCCGTTTCTTAATCTCAGAATGAGCTGGGAGATAATTGTCTAATCTCAGAATAGAGACTAGGAGAATGATTTTAACCTGCAAGATGAATTTGAGGGACCATGACTAATCTCAAGATGAAGCGAGACCACCTAATCTCAGGATGATGGGAGCCGTCTCTTAATCTCAGAATGAGCTGGGAGACAATTGTCTAATCTCAGAATGAGCTGGGAGATGATTTTAACCTCAAGATGAATTGGGGGACCATGACTAATCTCAAGATGAATTGGGAGACCACCTAATCTCAGGATGAGCTGGGAGCCATTTCTTAATCTCAGAATGAGCTGGGAGACAATTGTCTAATCTCAGAATGAGCTGGGAGACGATTTTAACCTCAAGATGAATTGGGGAACCATGACTAATCTCAAGATGAATTGGAAGACCACCTAATCTCAGAATGAGCTGGGAGACAATTTTAACCTCAAGATGAATTGGGGGACCATGACTAATCTCAAGATGAATTGGGAGACCACCTAATCTCAGGATGAGCTGGGAGCCGTTTCTTAATCTCAGAATGAGCTGGGAGACAATTGTCTAATCTCAGAATGAACTGGGAGACCATGACTAACCTCAAAATGAATTGGGGACCACCTAATCTCAGAATGAGCTGGGAGACAATGTTCAAATCTCAGAATGAACTGGAGACCATGACTAATCTCAAGATGAATTGGGAGACCACCTAATCTCAGAATGAGCTGGAGATGATCGATGTTGTCTAATCTCAGAATGAGCTGGGAGTCGACTCAAATATTGACTAATCTCAGAATGACTTGAGAGACAAATTACTAATCTCAGAATGACCTGAGGGATAATTACTCTTTGCTTGTGTAATAATAATAATAATAACGAGTGAAATGATAATAGGGATTTTATTGACTTGTTTCATTTAATTATGCAGCTTAGTGGTTTTATCACTAACACGGAATTGCCTCCGCAGGTGATGCAGCTTTGGACTAAAGAATAGAAGTGTGGTTGGTGGTTCTTTTACCAACCCAGGTATGGTGAATCGATAATAAAGTTGGACTTCCTTATTATTCTCTAGTGTTATAAATGTGGCTATGGGAAACGGTCCGAGATTGTGGGACGGTTATTTTACATTTTAGAGAACATGATTTATTGTTATGATTCATAGCACTATGTTGCGAGACATATTTGCTGTATTTCAATTCATGTTCTGGAATGTTACATCTACATTAGCTATATGTTTAAGTAACACCCGAGTCCGGTTCAGGCGGGTCTTTACATACGCGATCATCAATAAATGCAAGGTGATTGTTTTACTTCTTGCATCTTCTAAAGAGAAAATGTAACACCCCAATTTCAGTTCACCTAAGAACCAAATCAAAAATGTTACAATCAAGTCGAGTTATGTTCAAAGTTGTTGGTCAGTAAGACTCTATCGATACAATAGATCAAAACAACCTTATTGGTGTCATGAGACTGGAAGAAATTTTTAAATACGTGTCAAATCACATCAAATATAAGTAAAAGTAAGAAAAGAAAAATGTGTTTAACTAAAGCGTGTGTAGCCTTTATCTATCCTTCCACCAAAGTTGACTCAGGATTTGGAAGACCTACATATATTATATGAAAAATGTCAGTAAGAGTGTTACTGGTCCGAAAAAATAACTAATATAACTTGGCAAATGAGTATTCCATTACCCACAAAAACTTTGAAACTTCCAAATTGCCTCACACTGGACTGTAAGCAAACAAACTTAACCAAGTGTCGGCTCACATGCACAGCTAATGTTCATATTTATACATACAATGCTTACGCCCTCACATCTTCCATATTTCACCTGTCACGATACTCGAGTGACAAAATAAATAATTAAGTTAGTGCCACAAATTCCAAAAATGTGCTATGTTACACAGTACCCGCATACACCTCATGGTTTGAAGGAGTAATAGTGTGATTTATACATATTTCCATACCGCTCATCTCTATTCATCAAATCCATAAAAACTGCACATACTTATATAATAGACTTAGGGAAAGGGCTTATATCATATATTTATAGAGTTTTAGTTCAAAAACCAACAAGGGATCTCATCCTTCTAGTTTTATTAAACATGTGTAGAAAACACGGCTAAATGGCCTGACATCGGAGGGATTCGATAAAACACCGCCGCTAACGTCTTATGTCTAAAACACGAGTAAACTCTACACGCAAGGAGTCAAGCGAATAGGGAGAGTCCTACAGACCTGTGGTCCAAGCTCCCAGCGTAACGACACATGTCTACAAAATCATTCTGCAATTTTAAAATATCATCTCTACATGTACTTCGTGGCACTCTTCTAAATTTAGGATTAAGATAAGTTCAAATATAATCTTCAAAATACACATTTTTGACAATTGAAATCGGTAAACCAATACCACAAATCAAAATAGCAAGACCAATCCGATTCTGACCATGATCATAAGAAAAAGTATTAAGTGTACTGGTACTACTACTTTGAGAAAGTTGAGTTTGTCTTACTTCTCGACCTCCATTTCACGTTGCACATCTCTTTTGAGTATTTATGATCTTCGGCCCATTAGGATTGTTAGGAACAATAATTGATTCCTTTGTAAAGTGCTCCCACACTTCCAATGTTTTCTTCTTCCTTTTACCCATAGATATTTAAAAGGATCAAGTTGTTCAATTTGATTATCAAGTTAGTCAATGTCAATGGTTTCCTAGTATGTTATGCCATGAATTTACTCAAAGATGAAGAGTTGAAAGAGATATAGAGAATATAAGAATTAAGAGAGTTGAGAAGATTAAAGAAAACTTGAGAGTTGATCATAGTTGCAAAAATCGGAATCAGACATTGAATCGAATTTGAAGGGAGTCATTAAATTGGACCAATTCATCAAAAATCGGGCAAGAATCATTTCACTTGAATCGGTCAAAATCGGTAAGTCATTAGTAATAAAATACGTGATTTTTATGTTATAGTATGTATTATATTTTATGGCATTTTTCATGTTTTTTTGGATTTTTTTAATAATTTGGAGTTAGTTATTATTTTTAACTCGAGTTATATTCGAGTCAACTTTTAATTACGAGAATGCCACCGACCATTTCTTTTTCCAGATTCTCTCCCCCGTCACTACCACGTCATCCCCCTTCGCCATTGCCAAAGCCGCCACCTCCAACTGCCGTGCTGCCACCGATCTCTGCTGCCCCAGCCCAGCCCATCCCCCAACCCCCCTCCCCCACCACCACCCCCCCACCCCCACTCCAGTCCACCCACACCCCCGTCGCCCCTCCTTCGCCGATGCCTCCAGCTGTCATGCCAACGCCCCCAGCCCACCACCACCCCTCCGGTCGGGCCCTCTGCCCACCAACCCCCTCCAGATGGCCCCTCCGCCCAGTCCATCCCTAAACCCTAGATTATTTCCCCCATCACTACCACGCCCACCCCTCCTTCACCGTCACTGATGCCGCAACCTCTAACTGTCTTGTCACTGCCGATCGCTGCAGCCCACCAACCCCCGCCCACCACAGCCCCCGCCACCAGATCTCCTCCCTACACCCACCACCCACCCCCACCCCTCACTGTCAAATCTCCTCCCAGCCTAAATCGGCCAATTCTTGCCGTCGTTGATTCGAGTGAGGATTAGCTTGGATCGGTCTGAATAAGCCGATTCTTGAACCGATTTTTTACCCAAATGATTCACCGGGATTTTGACTCAATTTCGCACCTAGCCGAGTAAAACCTGCCGCCAGATCTCCTCCCTGCACCCGGCGCCCGCCCCCATCCAGCCAAGGCTCACCCCATCCCACCCGACCGTCAGATCTCCGCCGCACCAGCTGAATTGGCTGATTCTTGCTATCGTCGACTCGGGTGAGAATCGGCTCGGATGGATCTAAATAGGCCAATTCTTGAACCGATTTTTTACCCAATCGATTCACAGGGATTTTAACTCGGTTTTGCATCGAGCCGAGTAAAATCAGCTGATTCTGAGTTGATAGAATTGAGAATAATGTGTGAAGAAAAGAAGAAACTAAATCAGTATTTATAAAAGAGGGGTTAGCTTCCCTTTATTTATTTATTTATTTTTATTGTGACCCTTGCTCCTTCTCATGGTCACAAATACAAGCAACATATGTGCCTTTAATGTGATTACCCCCTTGAAAATCAATTAATTGAATTCTCATTGAAGAAGGGCCCTTTATCGTGTTCTCCCTTTAATGTGCCCTTCAATTCCCAATTAAATGAAGAGAGCCGTTGGTTGGGCTCTCGGCTCTTAAAACTAATTGCACGCCAAAGCAGGCAATGTTTCAAGTCCAACTTAAATGAAGAGAGCGGTTGGGCTCTCTGGAGAGCCCAACCGCTCTTAAAAAATATTGAGAGCCCACCATGACTTACTTCTGAGAGTCCAGCGACTCTTAGAATCAATAGGCTGGACCCGATGAGCCTTCACCCTGGCCCAGCCCGTATGGGGTTCTATTGGGGCCTGACCTGGTTCAAGCCCAGCCCATCATCAGGCAGGGTCGACCCGGCCCGGACATATCTAGGGCGGGACCAGGCCTGCCTGCGGGTCCCGGCCCGCTTGACATCCCTATTTAACAGTGCCAGGCCCGGCAAACACCTTCATGTTATATTCTGAAGTCAATCCTCCTTTCCCACCTCCACCAATATCCCCATAGCATGAAGTTCGAACATTGGATGGGTGTCCTTTGACACCCAGTTCAGCTAAAAACGACAGCGTGGCGAAGAGAGGATCAAAGCCACACACCAACAATATTTCGGTAGGGGGAACTCTTTCTTGTGAATTGGAGTCTAACCGACGAACTCATCAGCCATTCCAGCCTATCTGGGTTGCTGCGCATTACTTCCAGTTGAAATTTCAACGAATAACGCCGGTCAATTACCGGCAATATCGAAAGAAAGGAACATTATCCTCTTCTATCGGCAGAGACCCAACGTGAGGCACTCAATAAGGAACCAATTGCCTTTTTAGGAAGGAAAAAAGAAAGTAATTTCCAGAAAAATGGAAGAACTCCGTAACGTGCCATATCAAGATACCGGTTCATGGCTGGGGCTGGGTAGCAATGATACAACTAAACTTGACACTAAATAACAAATTTCAAATGACAACAAAGAACGAGACTTGACAATCCACAATTATTTGTAAAGGCCTATCTGGCTGCAGTATTCACCAAAACAAGTGATCTGGGAGTCGAGGACAATCCTTGGGTGTGCAAACAAAACGGAAGGCATTCCATCAAAATTCAATCCACTCCAAAGGAATGTCATCGTAGAACCATTAAAAGAATCATTCAGGCTAAAAATCCTGCACATGGATCCCCGGCCGGCCTGGCTATGCAATTCATATTTTCTGCTATTTGCAGAGATGTAAAAGTAGAAAAATAATGTATAAAATCTCCTTGTACTAATTTTGTCTACCTCATTTGACAACAGGGTATGGAACCCTCTACAAAGCAGACAATCATATCAATTCCAGGAAAAGTGCTTCCTGCTTGCTGCTCAATCCAAGATCACTTAAAGAGACATCATTTTCACCAATGCTGTATGCACGTCGAGGAAATGGCCTCACCTGAAAACAAGAGCAGAAGCCTAAGACAGAAGAAAGTAATACAAGTAATGCACAAGAGTCGGACAGAAATCAAAACCACAATATTCAGAAGTATAAAAGCTTCAACACCCAGCTTACTTTTATGCCTCACCATATCTATGACAGTAATATCGGGCAGCATTTTAACAGTAAACAAAAAATGATGATGAAAAGTTGTGTACTTCAAGACTGCTGAAGAGCACGGCTAAAAGAAATAAATATACTTAGATTATCACAATGAAAAGGACATCATTGAATAATTTATTATTGAGTTGCACAGCTTTTGGGTATCATCCACTCATATAACAGGCTTGTAAGGAAAAAAGAGGAATTGTGAGTAAACAGATGATTACCAATTTGTAAGTTCCAGGTTTGACCACTCTTGCAACATCTATATAGTCAAAAAGAGCCTGACAAAGATTGCAAAAAAATAAGGAACTCATGCAAGCATTTCCAGTCCATTTTTTTATTCACATAGAATTTCCATGCAACTGTGAACAACAAAACGATGAACTGCCTGAAATTCATTTCTAACCTGCAGTTTATCACATTTCCTAAATCTACGACCAAGACGGCTGCCATCTGGCATTCTAAAAGTAGAGTCACAGCATTTTCATCATCTAATGCAGGTTCTTGTGGCATGGATGCTTCCTTTGTAGCCAATTGCTGCTCAAATTCCTAAGGAAAAACATATTGATTGAGCAATGGAATAGGATGACCATGTGAATTGATTGAAAGTTTTATTAACAACCTCTTTCTCAAGTAGCCTTCTTCTAGCTTCTTCTTCCTCATGCTTCTCCTGCATCAAAGCAGCTTCAGCCTCTTCTTTTGCTTTCAGTTCCTTTTCTCTATCTGCTTGCAGTGATGCAAGGTATTCATCATCCTGAAAAAACCTCCATTATGGCAAAACATTCACAATCCTTTGCTACTGTTCCACTTTGTCATAGCATGGAACACAAATAAACACATTTTGTTAGGTAAAGTTAAAGCTAAACATAACAGACTTGTTGTTCACGCAGTAATCGTTCAGCAGTAAGTGTAGGAGAAGGTGGTCGTCGATCTGGCCTAGGGTAAGGAGCACCTCGTCGAGTATAACCAAATCGATAAGCAGCATCTTCAGGCATTACACCAAACATTGCAGCTTCCAGCATATATGCTTCCTCCTGTTCTTCTGATGTTATACCTGCCCACTTTTATTGCAACAACAAAAAAATTAAGTCATAATTCCCACATGAAATATTACTTGCTAGTGTATATTTACCTCATCAGATTGAAAAGCATCTGAACTAAATCGGGAAGTCGTGTTAAAATCTTGCTGTGCTTCTGGGCTGGAGGGGACACTTTCTACTGACAATCTATCCTCCCCTGAAGGTTCCACAGAACCAACAACAGTACGCCTGGATGTGTTTCTCATTAGTGGTTCATCATCTTCGTCTTCAACATCTTCATGCACAAATGAACTTCCAGCATCCCACTTTCGTTTACTAAAAAATTCCTTATCACCAAAACCAAGTCCTTGCCTCCAGGAGAAAAATATAAAAATGCATATCATAAAGCAAAATCAATATTCATGTCTCATTATACAGCACAAACATAAGGCAGTACTGATCATGAATGAAATACAAGATTAGGGAGAGTAAAATCAGTATTTATGTTTCATCCAATAACATGAAGATAAGGCAAAGTCAATCATGAACAGAAATACAAGACAATGAAGTGATGCACATATATAAGGTTCACATCCTGGAAGATGATAGTATAATAATTAAAATATGTAGCCTAAGCCTGGCTGCAACAGTGCATCAAGATTGAAAAGAAAAAATACAAGAACCATTAGAAGAAAAGTAGTTTGATAGAGGATATAAGGTATCAAAGTCATCACTAATTTAATTTGTCAATCTGGTCATTTGGCTAAATAATGCTGCTTGTTTGTTTTGTATAATCTATCAAAACACACACACACACACACACACACACACACACATGCCCTCTCTCTCTCTCCCTCTAAAAAGGTTTTACAACTTCACAAATAAATATTCACCTTCCATTAGTCAATGGGTTCCTTTCAAATTCTTGCACAACTGCAGCACTAGGAGCAGGTTCAGTTGTTCCATCAACAATCTTCCCTTCATATGCAGCATTTTTCTGTTCTGCTGCCTAAATGCAATTTCCAGAAGAAGTTAGCACTCACAAACATCAACATCGGATACAACATCTGCAAAGGCATATATTATAACCTTCAGCGACAGTGAGACAGCGTGAGCCATTTCTTCATCAACTGAATGAGAGGAACTTCGTTCGAATAAGGAGGCCGAAGAATCCTGCAGGATGTTGCATTTATGAATGCCAGTTATTTTACATGGCATAAGTGTGCATTATCATCTTTATCAAATCAAATTCAATGTGCTAATCAGCTTCCAATACCTCAATGTACTGACTTGAAAATCCAACTTCAGCCTCCTCTTTGATGCTTCAATTGCAGCACGAAGCATTTCTTCTTCTATTTCATTATTATCATCAGATAGAATATTTAATTGAGGCGCGCTGGGACCAGAAAATCCATTAGTCAAATTATTCTTCACTTTGTTTTGATTTATATTAGCATCATTCAACTGATCTTCTTCTTCATCTTTGCCCTCCATAACTACTTTCCCATGAATTTCATGTTCTTGATAAATGAGCTTCCACTTACTTCTTCAATTCTAGGCATGGAGGAGCCTGACTGACTAGACACACGGTTTCCATCTTTTACCTCTATGGGTATCTCCCTCACTTCACGTGGATGCGTAACAAATGGTGTTTGACCACTAAAATCAGCTCCAGGATGAACATCGAAGAAAGTTCTGCCAAACGGTTCGTCAAGGTGAGAAAATGGATTCACATTTTGAGGTTCGAATAATGATGAGTGAGGGAACCTAGCAATTTCAGTTGGAGCCGGATCATCAATGACCATAAACTCTTCTTGAGGCTGAGGAATAGGTATAGATTGCGAGCTGGACATCAGAAACATATAAGCTTAACCACACAAGAATTAGCCAAGCCCACTACTTTCCAATTCAACTACAACTTTTGTGTTTATAGGTTAAAATCCATACCTACTAACATCCCCTTCATTAAAATGTGCATCAATGGCACGATTAAGATCACCACACGTTCACCTGAAAAAATAACACCAATAAGCCAAATGAAGTAAGTCATCACAATTAAACATAATGTTGTTTTGATAAATGATCAATCAATGTCAACATAAAAAATATGACTTGGGCAGTGCCAGAGAACCTCTGAACAGTCGCTTTTGTCATTAAGAATGATTTCATCTTGCCTGCCTAATGCAATCAGAAAAAGATGAGAAGTTCCAAAAGCAAACCTCAGTGAAAGAAAAATAAAAGAATATGCAATATACATGTCTAATTCAACACAAGTTTCATTTTCACACGCGGAACCATCAAAAACATCGAAATAGTACTGATAAATCCAAGGAATAGGAATTACTTGTTTCATGGACAACAATAATTTATTCTAATCTCCATAACCAACCCTACATTTCTAAAATGATCAATTCCAACTACAGTAAATGTCATTAGCCATAATTTTACACTCAATTTCAAACTTCAAACCGCATTATGAAGATGACCAAGCAAATAGATAATAATTATTGTAATCACACATGGGTCTCAACAAATGAAACAACAAAATCAGCTCTAATCTCCATAACAAATGCTAAATATTCTGGGGAATAACCAATTTTGCCCCCAAGATATATCAGCGTCCTTATAATTACAGTAGATTTCAAGCCCAATTCATGCAATTTGACCACAAATAGTCAAATTAGCGTTTAAAATTTTTTGAAAGATTAAACAACAACTGCAGTTCAAACATAACCTTAAATCTCCAATAACTCAAACCATAAAATGATACCAGTAAGTCAAATGAAGTCAATTATCACAACTAAATTTAATGAAGTTTTGAAAAATGATTAATTAATGCCAACATAAAAAATGACTTGGGTAGTGGGCTCCCAGCAAAACCTTTCAATGGTCAGCAGCTACTAGAAATACTCTTATCCTGCCGGTCAGATTGCACTCAGAGATGATGACAAGTTCAGGAAGGTTAATCTCAACCCAAGACAATGAAAAGAGCATGCAATATAAAGTCAAAATTAAAATACCAGCTTCATGGCCACACAGACGCAGCAAAAACATTTAGTAAAATTATTGATAAACCCAAGGTATAGAAGTCGGTCGTTTCATGAGAGCAACAGAATTCACTCTAATCTTCAGAACTAACACTAAATTTCTAATAATGATCAATTCCAATTCCATTAAACATATTTAGCCATAATTTTACCCTCAATTTCAAACTTCAAGCCACCAAATAGACACATGAACCTCATATAAGAAACAACAAAATCAGACAGATCTCCACATAAAACCTGTAAATTTTCTAACGAATGATCAAATTCGCCACCAAGAAGCATCATTAGTCTTATAATTACACTAAATTTCGAACAAAGTTCACGCAATTTGTCCACATAATAATCAGATTAGCGCTTGAAATGCTTAGCAAGATCAAACAGTAGTGCGAACATTAATAACCCTAAATTTTGTTGGGAATGAACAATTCCCCTCTAAAGACACATCACTAGCCTTAACATAACCCTAAATTTTGAGCAATGTTCATGCAATTTGCCGGCCAATAGTCAAATTAGCCCTTGACATTACTTCGCAAGATTACACAGTAAACCCAGAGGGAATATGAGAAAGCCAAAATCCCCAAAAAACTCAAATCACAAAGAATCTAAACAAGAAACCACATCCAAATCAGATAATAAAGATGAAGCAAACCTCGAGCCTCCGTAGGGCGACGGCCTCTGAGGCGCCGGTGATGCTGACGAAGGTGTCGATGGACTCTTGCGACTGTCTCGCCATTCCTTCTCTTCCGAACAAATCAATCTCTCTCGTTTTTTATTGGTGTTTTGGGAGATTTTTTGGGAAACGGGAGCAATGGGAAAGGTTCCTCGTTTCCTCGGTTTTTCTTTTCTTTCAAGAAAAGGATTTCTTTGGGAGATAAAAAAAAACAATTCCAACTTTCCTCATGACCCCACCACGGCCCCCAATTTAATAAATGATGTCCATTCTTTATCTACCTATATACTCGACTTGCTTAGACCAGCGCCGGCCATCTCTTACAAACCTTTTAAAATTTTATTAAAAAATAAAATTAAAAAATATAATATTAAGAAACATAAAAAAAATTTATTTTGAATAAAATATGATAAATAATTATATAATAATTTTACAATTTAAAAACTTAATAAAAAGCTTCTAAAATTTTTAACTGACGTAAAATCTAACTTTGAGTTATGGTTTTATTCACTTATAATTTTACTTATGTAAAATTTTTAGAATATGAGTATGAAGCCTGGATGACCTTATAAATATGTTATAGTGGTTAAGTATATCCAATATATAAATAATACCTTTAATTATGTTATAGCAGCACAAGAGTTATCAGCCTACATCTAGACTCTTATAGCTTTTAGTATCTATTTGAAATTTTTAGGATATCTCATTTACAAACATCATATAGATTTTGAATTATTGAATTATACCTTTGTGAACCTGACATGATTGAGTCGTACCTTTTCACTCGTTTGAGTTGATAGTTCGTGACCTGTTTAACCTTTTTATCTCGATTTCTACCTACGTAATCACTTTTAAGACTCGAGTTAATTTTGACTTTGAACGATCTTAATTTGAGTTCTCCATCTGTATGTATATTGCATGTACCTATAAATGAGTCCAACTACACCACGAGTTATCAGACGTTCAGATCATACCACGTTGGTAAAATTTGAATCGTCCACATCAACCCTTTGATTTTCAATCACTTTCGGAGCTTTACATCGGTATCATTGGTACGAAAAAACTGTTTTATTTCTAACCTTTTGAAACAAAATTTGACATGATGATTTTACCAAGGAAGATGCCCTGAAACAAATTTTAGTCTTAACAAGGATGTTGACGCAGAGTTTGCATTATTTGTATTATTCTGTACTAAAAAACTACAGTATTTATACTATATTGTTATCCTGTTTTGCACCCGTCTCGTATTACTGAACTATTTTTTAGAGTACAGCGCTGCTTGTCTAGGTCGGGTAAGCCCTCCGTTGCCCTTAGAATGTTTTCATTTGGTAACGTATGTATATATAATTTTATAACGTGAGCTCCGTCGCTTATTTTTTTATAGATATTACGTCATATTATATATAATATATTATATTATATATGATAATATTTTTATATTATAATCCTAATAATATTTATTACTTATATTTTTTATATTATATTATATATATATATATTTCTTTCTCGTACCGTACTGGGGAGGTAGAGTTGTTGCCAATATCCTTCCCTTCACTATGCATTATTATGCTATTTAATTTTTTATATATTATTTTATTGTATAAATTATTATTAAAATTATTATTTATTAACTTTAAAGTGATTTTTTGAGCTGAAGATTTTATTGGGTTTTACGGCAATTTCCCTTTGTTAATTTTTTATAATAACCATTGAAATTAAACTAAAACATTGTTCAACCTATTTGTAACGACCCGCCATTTTTCACGATATTGTGGGCCTAGTTGGCCAGGTGTTACTCACAATTAAGTAAATATGACTAACATTTTTCATTTAACAAAAACATATATAAAGATCCCACAGTCTTGGACCGTTTCCCAGCAGCCACACTTATTTCTCAATTAAATAAAAAAGGAGTCCTCATATTTATTTTGCTCCATACTCTGGATGTCAATCTCCTAATCTCGTATTTGCATACCTGCAGAGGCAATTCCGCGTTAGTGATTACTAACACTAAGTAGTATAATAGATAAAACAAGACAAGTACATTCCACTATTTCCTTATGTTTATTTTAATATGCGGTGGAGCGATTCCGCTATACTCCAAAACAATGCGGAGGAGGTATCCGCTGTGATCCGCACACCCCGGTCGTAGCCTTTTTTGTGGGGAGGCTACCACTACCGTCTCCAGTGCCAGTGCCTCGCACACCCCGGCCGTAGCCTTTTTGTAGGGGCGGCTATCACTGCACTCA
>JAURVB010009731.1:0-10154 GCA_033002965.1 Piper betle | reverse complement strand
TAGCTCAGAAATAGAATGTTTAGATTGGCAACATCACAAGAAGAACCCACCATGACAGCGCAGTTACAGTGAGGAGGTACATGGCTATCCAAGAGTAGAGGATACAATTGATGTGTATCTAACTTCCAAGTATTAGTTCAATAGAACCTCTTTGAGTTGAAATTTTGAGGACAAAATTTTTATAAGGAGGGAAGATTGTAAAACCCACGACTCGAGTCAGGGTTTTATATTCAGAACCGGTCGGTTCGACTGTTATTTTTGAGTCGAGTCAGTTTCAGAACACGTGTACTGAGCTGACGCCAGTCGTGTGTATGAGCTATGAGGGTCATGCATACCCAAGTATATGATGATAATGTCATGAACACAACAGAACAGAATGAGTTATCAGAATAAGTATGCCAGCTCATTTTTTTAATTTTTATATATAGTGGATTGTAAAATTAGTTTTAGACCGTTTACCATGTTAGGACGCGTTACGGGCAGTTTGGGTGGGTTGTTAGTCATAGAGCATATCATTATAATTTTGTGGTGTTTGTTTGATTTTATGGGATTTTTTCCCGACTTTTTTAGAATTTAATACGACTTAGTTATTATTCTTGACTCGAGCCGGAGACGGTCAAGTCTTATTTACGAGTTTGCCACCGAACACCCCCGACCTTCTCATCTTCCTCGCCCAAACCCCAGCCCCGATGCCGCCCCTTTTTCTTGTCGTTGCCGCCGCTATCGACGCTGGCCTACCGCCGATAGTCGCCGACTAGCCCTGCCACGGCGTCGCCATGCCTCCTCGACTAGTTTCGGCCACCATTTAGCCACCGTGATGCCGGATTACCGCGGCAAGCGCCGCGCCCGTGTTGTGCTTCTGTCGCCGATCGTGCCGTCGGCGACCGTCGTTGCCTCGATCCAGTGGTCACCTCAGCACCTTCGACTCTCCGGTGAGCTTCCCTGACCAAATCGGAACCCATCGCCGCCCATCCCGGCCGGATTTAGTCACCCACCACCGCCTCGGCTGACCACGTCGACGTCGTGGACGTGTTGGGCTCGCTGAGCCGGTTCCAATGGTACCCCATACCATTGCTTTCCAGCCAGTAGACGCCGCCGGCGATTGATGCCGGAAACCGCTGAAGTTGCCGACCGTGGAAGTTGCCAGAAAACCGCCGAAACCCGTTGGAAAACCAGATTTACAAGAATTTGGCAGATCTTCCGCGGAGTTCATCCAGTTGAACCTGATCGACTTTGGACGCTGCCGAGCGTCGAATTCGAGCTCTGAGACACGCGACGGAACCCTAGCCGTCGCCGATTACCAATGACGTAAGGTATAATTACCTCCAATTTGATCATTTAAAATTGAGATGATTGTTAGCATAGCATGCTAAAATTGAGTAGTTGTCATGATGAATGTTATCACAGTATGCTAGATTTGATTAACCGTTATGAGTAATGCCTAATTATGAGTAAAGGGATGATTGTATGATTTGAGTAATTGCGAATGAATAGTAAGTGATCTAATGAGGTAGATCGAGTCTCAACATGATAAATGATCACGACGTAACTTAGAAAAACACAGTAAAATTGGTATGAATAGGACGAGTTAGGATTATTTACTTTTATGATTATTTGATTGGTCATTGTGATGGATGATAATGGTGTTGTGTGTGATATTCGTTGAGTTGATGCATCATTTAGTTAGTGGGCGTTAGTATTTAGTTTTGATGTGTAGGTACGGAGTAGGAGCTCGCCGCCTAGGCGCGATGACACGCTTGGAGCTTCTACCAGGTCCGTTTAGGACTCGTCTTTATTTTACGTTCTTTTCTATTGTATGTTTATTTTATTATTTTCAGGACGGGTTAAGTGGCATTCTATCGGATCCTACTTAACTTGGGCCATCTAGCCGAACAGATTTTCAGATTAATAACCCCTCGAGGATGAGATCCCTCGAGGATGATTTCGAAAACAAGATCCACCACAAGTTGCCTTCGAGCCTATTATATAAATCCCTACCCAGCCCTATATATATGTAGTTTTCACATTTTCAGTGAGATGAGAGATGGATAAACCGACTGCACGTACCATGAGCAGATGCCGTGACAGTCAAAGTGGGCTCTGGATTAGTGCCAACGGACTATTCCATTCTCGAGGGATTCTGACAACTCCGCGTTTGAGTTCCTCACACCCGGAGAACGTGGAGGTTTACGGGTACTGTTTAGTACAACGCATGTCTGGACTTGTGGTTCAAAGGGTACTAAAGGCGACTGCCTGAGAGTACTCGGCCTTCGTGCTCAAGGCCAAGAGAAATATGGAGGTAAGAAGAGGGCTTTGGATTTGAGACCAGAAAATGAAGTAAGAAAATGTCAAGAGCGGCATCAGCAGCAGCAGATCAGTAAGTTCGGGATGCTACTGGGTCTACAGCCCAGTGGCTCCTCAGTAGTGCCCTTCAGAGTGTTCACGTGGAGTATATGATGTTTTCTTTAATATGAGAGTTTGCTCTCATAGCCAGCTTGTTATAGTTATTTTATTTTCCAGACTAGTAACACTTATTACTGACGTGTTTTTATACTATATATAGGTAATAATCACGAGTTAGAGGAGCTCGCTTGGACGAAGGAGCATTATTGTCGCTTGCACACATGTCAGTCGATTGGGTGATTATATTGTGTTTATGCTGTTATTATATAGTGAATGGTGTGATTAAATGCTTGAGACATGATGATGTGACATGATTGCATGTTAAGACATGATAGAATGTGAAACATAAATAGAGTGCGCAGTGGAAGCGTTGTGGGTTGAGACCCTAGTTCTAGAATGAGTTTATAGTATATTAGATTGTGTGTTAATAAAATTGTTGATATATGCATATATACTTGTATATATTATTTTGACAAGGTGGACCCTAATTGCACTTTTAGGGGAGATTTCTGCCCGTTGTATTTTAGAAATTTTATTTAATTTGATTGTAATCGTATTGTTGTGTAAATTACCTTGCACGTCATCCATGTAGTATCATGTTAGGATTTTGAGTATTTATCCATGCATGACGAGTCGTATCTTCATCTTAAGACGCCGAGATTAGATCCGCACGAGTTGGGTTCGGGTTAGCCGACCTAACCGGGGCCTGTAACATGCTAGTTCGATTCACGAGCATGGACCGGATTTGGGGTGTTACACCCAAAGTGCAACTTAATGGGCCTGAGTCATTTCTTTAAAATGGTTAACCCAAGTAAAATATCTATAGTCAATTCTCACTTATAAACAGGATCTTCTCCCAGTAGGTGTTAGATGTGGGATTAAGTTGAGGGATCTCACAATCCACCCACCTTAGGAAATTTTATCCCCGAAATGCCTATACTTGGCCCATTGTAAGCCCTAGCCCACGACCTTTCGGGCCCGTGACTGGCAGCCTAGCTAACGTCCCTAGTCCAGCCCACCATCTAACACGTAACCAACTTGGCTCTGATACTACCTGCAACGACCCGACCCAAAGTGCAACGTAATGGGCCTAAGTCATTTCATTAAAATGGTTAACCCAAGTTAAAATCTATAGTCCATTCTCACTTATAAAGTGGATCTTCTCCGAGTAGGTATTAGATGTGGGATTAAGTTGAAGGATCTCACACATGTTGTACATGTACATGTGTTCTTGCCATTATTCCATCATAGAGAGTCCCTTCAGCAGGAGTTAGTGGTTGTATAGATAGTTACGAGAGTTATAACATGCAGTAGAGTCATAACAACTGTCCTTGTTCTATTATGGAATAGAGTGAGATATTTGATTTAGGACCGAGTTAGATAGGACCCGGTGAGCAGTCTCGTTCCTCTTATAGGGACGCTAGAGTGTTTGAAATAGATTGGTGATAGTGAACCATACTAGTCATTAGCATATGCACTTATATGGTACTAGGTCCACTGTATGCTAGCAGGACTCGCTGGACACCATAGTATAACCATAAGATCTGTAGCAGAGTGCCCTGAGGTACACATAGTTGACCTATCACATTGATAAGGATCATGGAGATATTGGTAGATGTTAGGCCGTATACATCGCACCGATATAATTTTTCCTATTGTAGTTTAGACTAGTGCCCTGCAATACTCTAGAGTACTTGCTCGACTACCCAGTAAACCCTTAGGGGTGAGCTTAGGTTTTTCCCACCGAGGTTATTGCATTTTAGTCTCCATAGTTTGCAGTGACCCAGGAGTTAGTCCTGCGAGATGACTTGAGCACGCATGGTCAGTCTAGCGAGACGATTCGAGCATGCATGGTCAGTTCAGTGAGATGATTCGAGCATGTATGGTCAATGCAAATAGATGGTTCTAGCATGTATGGCATGCTTTGTCAGGTGATTCGAGCACATGTAGTTTGTCCAGCCAGATTAGTAAGGAGTTAGTGAGCTTCGTTAACGTTCAGAGATCTAGATTCATGTTGGTACGTTTGGATTGTGTGTAGGCTAGCTTTCGAGGGAGACCTACTAGTTTGTCAGCAAGATGGCTTCTTTAGTTGAGTCCTCCGATCACAGTTGATGTAAAAAATTCCGAGGACAAAATTTTTATAAGGAGGAGAGGTTGTAAAACCCCAGTTTCGGCTTAGGGTTTTACCTGATTTTAGTTTTATTTAGTTCACGCAGTCTCGAGTCGATTCGAGTGAGCTTGATTTAGAACGATTTTAAGAATATGAGTATGAGACCCAAATGGCCATATATACATGTTATGGAGGTTGAGTATGCCAGACATGCATATGATAGTTTCAGATATGAAACAATAGAGCATGAGTTATCGGTGTATACACGAGGTATACATATGATTTTTATGAGTTAGCCAGGATTTTAGGCCTATATCTAAGTCGTTGCAGCATTTAGTATTCGTTTGGGATTTTCTTGGTATTTTATTGCATGCAACATAGGAATTTTGGATCACTTAATTGTGCCTCTGTAGGCCCAGCTTAATTGAGTTCAGGGTTCGAGGTCCATTTAACCTTCTTGCCTTGATTCCTGCCTATAGAGTAACTTTTAGGACTCAAGTCAGTTTTGACTTTTGATAGTCTCGATCTGAGCTTTCTATCCAAATGCATATTACACATAACCATAGGTGGGTGCCACTAGGCCACAAGTTATCGGACGTCCAAATCATGCCATGTGGCAAACCTGAGCCGTCTACTCAGCTTTATTTTCACCCTTTGATTTCGGGTGACTTCTCCATGATTTTACATGATTTTCACCTTGACGCCTCCATCACTTTGACTCGCTGCCAATGAGTCTCCGCCTCGCCCCGGCCACCGGATTGATACAATGGGAATGCCTCGCAGCCGGCTATCAATCCATACCCACGATCGCCACAGACACTGCCGTAGTTGCCGCCAGCGACAATGTTTTTGTTGTCGGTTTTCTCTGTCGCCGCCACCCGTTCAGGACATTTTCCGGCTGCGAGTGTCCTCCGGCGAAGCCGACCTCCCCAACAGCTTCCCCTCGTTGATATCTATGGTTTGGGACCAACACCAACCACCGCCGCGGCTGCGATCGCCGCACGCGACGTCGCCGCACCCAGGCAGCGATCCACATCATTTCTTGCAATTTTTCAGCCAGCCAATGGCTGGACTCCTTCGTTCGACACCACCAGCAGCTTAGCCTTTGCCCCCTTTGTCGATCCGACCGGCGGCGACCCCAACCTCGCCGCCGTTGGCGTTTTTGGCGATGGACAGCGTCGCCCTCTGCTCGATCCGTTTACCCGCGTTGAGTTCTCCTACTTGCATTAGCACCGCGTCCACCTGCCAGATCTTGTCCACTTGCCCGTCAGGCCATGTTCGAGTCTGCCCGTCCAATTCAGGTCCGCCTAGCCAATTTTTAGTTAACCCAGACCGGGTTAGTTCAACCTATTTGGTTTGGTCTGGTTCAGCTTAGTTCGGTCTAGTTTAGCCCCTTTTCGCCGTTTCTCGACCATTTTTGGTAATTCAAGAACTCCTATATTAATTTAGATGCATATTTATATGATTTAGCATGTTTTGATGTTATGATTACTTTTGTTTATTTATTATTTTATTTCTTTATTTCTTTATTATTATTATTATTCATTTCTTATTATTTGTGTATTTATTGATTATAATGAATGTTTATACAATTATTTATTATTATTAACGATAATTTACTTATTAATATTATTCTTATGTATGTGTAACGACCCGCCCTAGCTGACCGGGGGTTACCTAAAAATATGAAGGAGTCAAAATAAAATTCACACATGATTCATGACAAATAATTCTAAGAATTTACTTATCATAAAATAAAACATACTATATTAATGATAACATGCAATGATACATAAGATAAATTCACTATGTGAGTCCCACAGCCTCCAGGTTGTTTCCCATAGGCACATTTATAGCTCAAATAATATAAAAAGGAAGTCCAATTCATTCATCATATCCTCAAACCTAGGTTGGTAAGGGAACCACCAACCACCCCCTTAACCATTAGTCTGAAGTTGCTTACATGCGGTCACAAAACTGCATTAGTAATAAAACCACTAAGTCACATAATTAAATGAAACAAGTAAATATATTCCTCATCATTATTTATTTAGTCTTTTAGTGATTATGAGCCTATGTTGAGCTCTAATTATGCCGAGAGGGGTGGCTGCCCCATCCAGCTGCAATCCTATATATGTGCACACATGCTACTTGGCCCATGGCCTGTAGTTACCGATATTTACCATTGACTCACCCTCTCGGTATCACAAGTGCATAATGAGTCGTCTTGCGTCACTGCACCCTGTCACCCCTTTCGGCATAGGCGCAGGAATTTTATCTTTTAAATAATTTTAAAGGTGCGGCCTTGTGTCAGACTGAGTCAATTTCTTAACCCTTGTTGCGCTCAGTACATAGTGGTTGAATCTGAGCTTAGGCCAACCAAGGCTACCAAAAGGAATATATAACAATTCAAATAGTTATACGGACTTGGAAGTCTGATGAGGCACTCGTAACTATGGCACACGATCCTAATCAGAACGACACAATAATATTATACGTAAGTATAATTTTATTTGTATAAAAATGCATGCATTAAAATAACCTAAGTATATCATGATTAAAACTCGACAAAATAAAACATGTAGCATTCAACAACATTAAACTTCAAATTTCCAACATACTAGTATATTCTCATTGCTATTGTATATTTTTCCTTCAACATGTTAATTATTTAACCCAAGGAAATCTTGTCACGATTACTGTCTTAGCGATTAAAGTTATCATTTAAACTTTCAATTTATATTACTTGTTAACACCGAATTAGTGAGTAAAAATTACTTATTCCGTTAATAAAAACTTAGGTACACCTATAATAATTTATTGACCTTTTACTAATTCCGAATATTTAACTGACAATTAATTAAGTTGTTCTATTTAATTATTTAAAATAATTTGTATTATCCTAATTCAAGGATATTACTAATTATTTTAAATTACTCAATCGACAAAGGTTCAAATTGTAATAATTTTACTGCATGCGACTAAGATTCAATAGTGATGTTTCTTATACTATTGTATTTTAATAACCCATTTTTCCCAGCATAATCGACGAATTATCAACATGACCAATTTTACAATTTTATTAAACCTGTGCTTAAAGTTAAACTTGAAATAATAATAATAATAAGTTTAATAATAACTCAATTAATTATTAATCTACTAATAAATACTAAAATTTATACTTAACAACCAACCAGAGAATATGAAATTAAACCAATGAATTCTACTAATAATTAAATTGAACTAACAAGTAGATCATTTTATTAATATATTTTAATAACGGCTCTATGTTACTACCTTAAATTAACTTACTACATAATATTAGTTTTAAATATAGTAAAGATACTAACTTTATCTTATTCGTCAGTTATAAACATTAATATGTAACTTACAAAACTAATTTTAATTGTGTGCATGCTAGCTCTAGATTAAATAAGTAAATATTTTAAATACTTAGTTGCATATATTTAATTTAATCATTCATGCACTTTAATCAAATAACAACTTGTAGAAAACTTGTTGAATTAATATATTGACCCTTATTACACTAAAATACATCAACTTTAATTAATTAATGACTTACAACTAATTTAATTCCTTTATAACTAATGCAATACAACCCAACACTCCCTCCTTCACTCCATGACAATGCACAAAAGCAGCCAATGATAAATTAACCCATTCACATCACAACAAGGAAAAATATGCTCATCATTTGGCTTTAAACAATCACTGCAACCCAACTTAAAAACATAAGCCGTTAAACATCTCCCTTCTACTCAAATCATATAGGAACCTAGGCCCATACAACAACACAAACTTAATAAACCATGCTTTCTATTCTCACCAGTTAACTACCAGACCCATCAACGTGAAACAAAAACAGCGACCTTGAGCCCTGGCATGCAAGACACTGCGCTGGGTGAATCTCCACATGATACCCATGCTGCAATGCTTATGGCCGTTTTCCACGTACAACATGTCAATGTCGGCAGCAAAACCATCAAACAACAAAAGATACCAAACCAAAACGTCAACAAGGAAAACAAGGCGCTGCAAGCATGCACGATGTGAGCCAAACGCCAACGACTGATAGGCATGCCCAACCTTGACAAAGCACAGAAATAAAAACCAAACCAGAGAACATAACTACCCACAATAGCCGCCATACTGTTACCGATATCATGAATGCATGAAAAGCAGAAAAAAGAAGAAGGGGTAACTAAATATGACATGCCCATGCTAATACCCTAAACTATGGTAGGGAAAAAGGTTGTGAACTGGCCAAAACCAGAACCCCCATGTAAGACGATTCTAAAGCCTACTGCCCACACAACCAACTAGTACTATGCACTGAACAGAGTAGCGATGGCTATGGTGGGGGAAGACGTCCAACACAAAGATTTAACCGGATAGAATTGCTACCCAACTCCCCTAAAA
Organism: Piper betle; assembly: GCA_033002965.1. Lineage (NCBI taxonomy): Eukaryota > Viridiplantae > Streptophyta > Magnoliopsida > Piperales > Piperaceae > Piper > Piper betle. Next base: position 1,201 of record JAURVB010009731.1, on the reverse strand, counting down.
TCTCCCATCGTAACCAAATTATCCTCCAACATCGCAATCTTCTTATCCATACGCAGATCGAGCCCATCCCAAATAAAACAGCGAAATAATTTTTTAAATTTTTAAAATTTTTTTCCAGGATTTTTACAGTATGTTTATTAAATTATATATATATATCTATCTATTTATTTTGTTCACGTGTATGTGATTATTTATTTATATTTAATTATATATTCTTGTATTGTATAACTATAATATTATTAATATTTATTATTACTGAGTATTATTTATTTATTTATTAATTTATTATATATTTATTTGTTTATTTATTTATATGTTTACTAATACGAGTATATGTTGATATTTTATCGTGTTTACCCGTGTATTTATTTAGTATAATTATAATATTATTTTACGATTAGAGTATTACTTATGTTCATGTTTATGTATTTATTATTTATCTAATTATCTATGAGTGCATTTTCTTGTTTATTTATCTCTTTATTATTTAGTATTATTATGTCTCGATTTTGTGCCAAATGTTTAGTTATAAGTTTATTAGCACTGTTTTTTTCTTGTTTATTATTGATGATATAAGGATATACCACGAGCATACATCACATAGAGATATTAGTATTTTATTTAGTAGGGGTTCCAATATAGGTTTCGGAGTTCGAGCTCGCTGTAGATGTGTAGATATGCTTGGAGCTTAGACCACAGATCCGTGGGACTTTCTCTTTCTGCTTGACTCCTTGCGTGTCAAGTTTGATCGTGTTTTATACATAAGACGACATCAGCGGCGTTTTATTGCATCCCTCCGATATCGGGCCATTTAGTTGTGTTTTCTATACATGTTTAATAAAACTATAATGATGAGATCTCTTGTTAGTTTTCGAACTGAAGCTCCAGAAATATATGATACAAACCTCTTTCTTAAGCCTATTATATGAATACACACATTTTTACAGATTTCACAAATAAGAGGGTGAGCGGTATAGAGATATGTATGAATCGCACTAGTACTCCTTCAAACCCTAAGGTAGTGCAGTGTATGAGGACAGTACAGTGAATTTTCGAAATTTGTGACACTAACTTAACTGTTCCTTTTGCCACACGAGTACCGTGACATGTGATATGGAAGATGTAAAACCCGTGATTCGAGTCAGGGTGTTACGTTACCGAACCAGTCGGTTCGATCGTTGGTTCGAGTCGAGTCGGTTTC
>JAURVB010009730.1:0-116287 GCA_033002965.1 Piper betle | reverse complement strand
AGGAAGCCTTGGAGTTCAGACTCGGCTCAGGTGAAAACGAATGAGATAGTGATTGAATGTCATGGTAGATTGTTATGTTTTATTGTATTTTGATAAAATATTTATATACCCTTGTTATGGACAGGTTGGCCCCTATTGCACTTTTAGGGAGAAACTTTGTCCGTTTTTCCGTGGTAGTATATATTTTCTTTTGGTTTCTCATTTATTGTTTTGTCTTATTTTGCTTGTACATCATAGCATGCATGTAGGGCCGCGTTAGAACCCAATCATTCCCATTCATGAATTTCATATTTGCATCTTCATCTTGAGACGTCGAGAGTAGATCCGGGTCGGCTTAACCGAATCTAGTAGATTAGCGAACGGTTCGGTCGCCGGTGACATTTTCTGGTCGGTTCACGGGTGAGCCGAAACGGGGTGTTACATTGGAGTTCAAGCTCGCCCTTAACACCCAATGCTTAGAGCTTGAACTAGAAATTTGTTAGGACCGACTTTTTAAATTGATTGCTCTATTCTATAGTTGTTTTGATTTTCAAAATATAAGATGTGTTAAATATTTATTTTATTTGATCCCACTTAATATGAGTATCTAAACATATTTTTATTTACCTTCAAGTATAAGATCTCTAGTATTATTTTCGAACTAACTTCACATCATCTTATCTTTTGTATTATTTATATAATTTCCTTCCCACAATTATATATAGTCTTTATTGGATTTCTTTGAGTTGAGAATTGATGGACTTGATCTTGCATTTACCATAACCAAGGGCACATATTCAAGTCGTAGTAGGCTATGAATTGGTAAGCGGGGGAGGGGGTAATCTATTTCTAATGGATCAAGACATGTTTACATCTTAAGTTTCTTCATACTTTGAGAGGGAGGTGTGGAGCCGACATATATTGTTGTGTAGTATATGTCTATATTTGTAGTATTAGAGGGTATTGAAAGTCATTACTTGAGAATATTCGGTCATTGCGTTTTTAACTAAGTGTGATATGAAAGTTTGAAATGAGCTTAAGATGATTTATTTTCAAGATTGAGACCATGATTGATATTGTCAAAAGCGACATTGCTGAAAATGACATTGCCGAGAGTACCACAATTCAACAAATTATTAGTAGGGCACTTCTCCAACTCAAATAGGGAGGCTTTCAATTAGATGCCTTTTAAGTATTCCCATAGTGTTATTATATATACAATTTTGCTTTCTCATGATAGTTAACTCTCACTTATTAGTTTGTATTAGCTACTTTAAGACTAGCGACATTTATTGTTATCATTTTTCTAATTATATATAATCTTAGTATTTTTCTAGGTTGAGTTGGCATTGATAGAGGGATAGAAAATTGCTACACACATTTGTGCTCTTTGTGTCACTTGTGTTTTGTTTTATGCATTTAATGCATCTTTGTATATATTTATTTAATGTGTATAAGATGTATTTCCTCACCGATTTTGTATCACCGGCTCATATATGATGATCTTGCTAGGTGTTTTCATGTGATATTATTGTTTATAATTTTTTTATTAAGTTATTGTACCCATCCATTGTTGAGTGTTTGACTCCACGGTTAGTAGGTGTCTTTCATTATTGAAATGTCTTATAAGGTTGATTGATATGATTTTAGTTCGGGTCTTATAAAGTAGTCTATTTAAGCATGACTCAATTTAATTATAACAATGCTCGAATCCCGTTTAATAATGAACCAAGGGTGTTACAAATTATAATCTTTAAAATGCTCGTAATCTTTTAACTATATTTGATTATTTGATTAGTATGAAAAAAATTAGAAAATGCATGAAATGAGTTTTTTACTAGAAAGTTAAAAAAATTCAATATTATTAAATAACAAGAAAATAAAGCTTAATTAAGAAAAAAAGGGAAAATATGAATTGTCTAAAATAACATATGATGGTCAAATTTAATATTTTTTAAAAAAAACAAGGAAGGTGGCTAGTAAAGTCCCACCAAGAGCAACCAAACTCAAGTGGCGCTCGGCCTTGGTGGCCAGACACCCCTTGATCGTCTTTCCACTGTTATAATTTTGAAATATTTTTTATTTTTAAATGTAAATTATTTTTTATTGAATTAGTTAAATATTTTTAATCTAAAACTAAAATAGAGGATAATATTGTCATTATAAAGATAATATTTTTTTTACAATTAAGAGTACAATTTTCTAATGAGATGGTAAAATTAAAAAATATTGAATTTTGTAACAAAATATATCTATTATTTATTAAAATAAAAATATTTTGTGGTAAGAAATAGAGGATGGCCTAAATGCAGGTGCCCAGAAAATCAATCCCCGAAAGCTTGCCGCCTTCCACGTACTCACCCCTCAAAATCCTAATCTGATCAGTGGATTGTGAATCCGCCATACGCAGGTTCTATCCCGCCCATAAATAAATGGATTATCTAAAACTATAATAGAAGATACGACTCGGAGAAATTCTTGATGGTGCACACCTTGTTTGGGGCTAACAACGTCGTAGAGTCGCAAAGTTGCCGTAGAAGAAGACCGGCACACGTTCTACTCATCTTCGGTTCGAATGTGAAAAAACTTATTGATCATTGGAAAAGTATTCCCTTATACTGGGCAGACCTTTTAAAAAGTGATGTGGTAGTATAGTTGGTGAAGTTTTTGTCATTATAAAGATATTATATATATTTTTTATAATTAAAAGTACAAATTTCTAATAGGATGGTAAAATTTAAAAATATTATCTTTTTATTGGTAAAACAGGAATTCAGAATAAAATTTATAAAAAATAATTTATATAAAAAATATTGAATTTGCAACAAAAACTATCTATTTATTAAAATTAAAATATTTCGTGGTAAAACACAACAGATTTTGCTATAAAGAAGTGGGCATAGAGGGGGACCCAAATACGGTGCGCCCAGAAAAACACCCGTAGAACGTAGCCGTCTTCAGCCTCTACGCTCATTATTCAAAACCCTAATCCCCGCCGGCTCGAATCTGAGACGACCAAGAAAAAAATCGTACCTTTTAGGTTTTCAGAACAAGAAGAAGAGAAGTAACCGGCGTTGAAGGGCGAAAGGCGATGGGGAAGGCGAAGGGGAAGCACAGGTTGGACAAGTACTACCACCTTGCCAAGGAGCAAGGCTATCGATCCCGAGCCGCCTTCAAGCTCCTCCAACTCGACGCCAAGTTCCGGTTCCTCTCCTCCTCCCGCTCCCTCCTCGACCTCTGCGCCGCGCCCGGCAGCTGGCTCCAGGTCGCGGCCGCCCGCGCCCCCGTCGGGTCCTTCCTCCTCGGTGTCGATCTCGTCCCCATCCGCCCCCTCCGGGGCGCCCTCTCCCTCGCCGCCGACATCACCACCCCTGCCTGCCGCGCATCCATCAAGCGCCTCATGTCCCAGCACGGCTGCGCCGCCTTCGACGTCGTGCTCCACGACGGCTCCCCCAATGTCGGCGGCCGGTGGGCGCAGGAGGCCACTGGCCAGGCGGCGCTTGTGGTCGATTCCATCAAGCTCGCCACCGAGTTCCTTGCCCCCAAGGGCACCTTCGTCACCAAAGTAACGATCTTTTTACTTGATTTAGCTATTTTCCCCCCTATACAACATTAGCGTTATTTTTGATGGGGAAGAACCGATACATGTTGGGTGTATGCTGGTTTATTTCTGCATTGTTCCCTTGCTGGATTCAAGTTTTATATATCTGCGTTTTAGCTAAATCTCATACATTTTTTATACGCGGCTCTTCAATTGAGAAAAACGAATGCATGTTGGGTCTGTATGAATGGGTGCTGTTTTGCTTCTTTATCCCACTATTACTACTTAACATGTAAGTTTATGTATCTGTTGTTTTTTGTGTGGTAGGTTTTCAGGTCGCAGGATTACACTGCTATTCTTTTCTGTCTAAAGCAGGTATCTTTTGTTGTCTTATTTTTTTCGTTGCAAGATCTTCTAGTGGTAATTATTTGTGATTATGTATTAAAACTATTTTTATTTTAAATTCGGAATGCAGTTGTTTGAGAAAGTGGAAGTTACAAAGCCTGTTGCTAGTCGATCTACATCTGCCGAGATTTATGTAGTGGGTTTGAAGTATAAGGCCCCTGCAAAAATAGACCCTCGCCTGCTTGATGTAAAGCATCTATTCCAAGGAGTTATTGAGCCGCCCAAGGTAGAGTCTGAATTTTATTTATTTTTAATGTCCTACACACGGAACACATTCATCTTGTCTAATGAATTGACTACTTGCTGTAGGTGACAGACGTCCTCAAGGGAACAAAACAAAAGAGAAATCGTGATGGGTATTTCTTAAACCATAGTACATCAAAATAGATGCCCGACTTTAAAAACTATGGCTGATTTATCTCTAGCTCATCCTAGAAGACATTAGATTGCATTTTAAAGATTAGTTTTAGCTCCTGCCTATGTTGGTTTTCCAAATACTATTTTTTGTTTGCTCTTTGAGGAGATTTGTGGGGGTTATTTTTAGATATTCTAATTGACCATATTATAAAGCCAATGTCAAGTTGCAGATGATGCTGTTCATTTGATTTGCTTTTAAAATGTAAACATATAATAAACTGTCATGTTACACTTCATGCCGTTATGTACAGATACGAAGATGGAATGTCAACTGTAAGGAAGGTCTGTTTGGCTTCAGATTTTGTATTGTCTGAGATACCATTAGAGGTCCTTGGTTCTGTGACTTCAATAACTTTCGATGACCCTGCCTGCTCATCCATGACAGAGAATCCACTTACTACAGAAGAAGTAATGTTACTTGATATCAAATTTTGCTATTTTTTCCCTTTTAGATGCAAATTTTTTTCTAGTCGTTTATAATGGATTAACATTTTCATATTTTTCAGATTAAATATCTATGCAATGATCTTCGAGTTTTGGGAAAACAAGACTTCAAACTCTTACTTAAGTAAGTCATGTGCCCATTACCATATTTTTGTTATGGTATTAAGTTCTCGTACACAGTGTTGTATATGGTAACCTTTTCTTTTGGCAACTAATCCTCTCCTATGCTTTTTCCTTTCTCCTTCACTTCACATTTTCCCAGAATTTGTTTTTCAGTAATAGCTGCTACATTGGTAGCCAATGGCTCAATGACAAGCACTATTTCCTGTCTCTTTGGTATTGTGTGCTTTTGCTGATAAAATTAATAAACCGAATGTCTTCTTTTCTAAGCTATTTTAATAGTTTGAGTTCATATTCACGCTATTTATGCCACTGAGATGATATAATTTTGATCTAATGAGCTAGCACTGAGGTCTTTCGCTGACAATCTGTAGGTGGCGTATGCAAATAAGAAAAGCGCTGTCCTCTAAGCAGAACAATGAGCCTGAAACTGATGCAGTGGAGAAGGGGACAACGGAGGTTGATGAAGATGACCGCCTACTCAAGGAAATGGAGGATTTATCTATTGCTATGATGCGCAAAAAGAAACGAGCTAAGAAGCTTCTGGCAAAAAGACGGGCCAAGGTGTTTTTGGAAGTTTTGTTATTCAGAGCAGTTTTATGGCGTTGTTCCCTTTTTTGTTTATTGGTAACTTGTCAATTTTACCTTTTACAGGATAAAATCCGCAAGGCCACCGGTAATCAAAATGATTTTATTGAAGATTATTATCAAGACCATGAGCTTTTTTCTCTTGGTTCTATCAGGGTAAGAATTATTTCTTCCTGCATTTAAGAATAGTGAATTTGGTACATCAGTATTTCTCTCAGTGTCATAGTTCCATAACTGGGCTACATTGCCTTTGCTGGTGGTTATTTTGCTGAGGTTTTTTAGAGATTTTTTCTTTGAGTTATGTCTTGGCATTTGCTGGTGGCATTTATCATTGTTCTGTAACTGGGCCACAGAAACTAATAGATCAAAATGAAAACGACTTTAATGATAATAATGATCAAAGCATAAGTATTTTATTATTGTGATGCCAAAACATTTTCTGTGACCTGATATGTTACCCCTTTTTTCCCTTTCTTTATTTCTATTTTTGTTGTGGCCTGTTTGTTATTTGGAGCTGTCATATTCAGCTTGCCTTTTGGGCAAGCAATTCTAAATCAAAAACATTTTTTTCAGAAAAAGAAAGATCTACAAGCTGTTGCTTCAGTAGATGCAGATGGTAATGACGATGATGAATTGGGAGAAAGTGAGGCTGACGAGCATCCCAAAGTTTCAGCAAAAGAGGATTTTCCGGGTGATGCAGATTCAGATGAAGAACATAGACGGTACATTTAGTTTGTCCTTGCCTAACTGGACTTCCTTGTGATAAGTATTTTTTATCTGTCTTTCTACTCACAGCTATGATGAACAACTAGAAGACTTTCTAGATGAGGCTTATGAGCGGTTTGTTACTCGCAAAGGAGGAAGCACACAACAACGGAAACGAGCAAAGTCGCAAGCTAATGATGATGAGCAGCTCTTGGAGGTAAGATAAATCACGTCTACGTCTGATTGAAATGTTAGTCTTTGTTTAAGATTATAGGGCTTCAAGCATCACCAGAATTCAAAGTTTTTGCTAGAAGATATTGATTTCATCCCTAGATGGTCAGTGAGGCTGAAACTTATGTGTTTGAGTGCCCAGTAAGTTTGATGTTGTTTACTGGTTGAATGATTGTTTCGACATGGTCAGAAATATCCAGATTCTGAGGTCTGTGTGCCCTGCTTGGACCTCTTTCAAAGTATTTTTTATCGCTGCTTGAATCAAATTGCTCCTTTGCTCTTTAGCACTGGCGACCACATTTTCTATTTCCTCCTGTTGCTGGTTACATGTCAGGCTTTAAAATCATTTTTCCCAGGACAGTTCTTTACTTTGTACTCATCTTCCATTACAGGAAGACGGTGAGAATGCTCAAATTTACTATGACCCTGATTCGGATGAAGAGGCCAGGGATGATGATGAGGCAAACCCACTCATGGTATCGTTCCATGGAGAAAAACCAACGGAAGAGCAAGTTACAGAGACGTGGTTCAGTCAAGATATATTTGCTGAAGCAGCAGAAGAAGATGCTTTTGAAAAGATTGAAAGTGACGAGGAAGTCGAGGCTACGCTGGAGGAGAGGAGGGCATTCCCAGAAAAATCTAAGGAAGCACCAGTTTCCATAGAATTGAATGGCTCAGGATCTCGTAATTCTCAGTTGGATGATTTTGAGATTGTTCCTGCAGAAGCTTCTGATGCCAGCGACTCATCTTCTTCATCTGAAGAGTCTGATATTGATGATGATGAGAAAGCAAAAATTTTGGCTTATGGAAAGAAGATGTTGAGGAAGAAACAGAGAGAACATATCCTGGATGATGCATACAATAGGTACATGTTTGATGATACCGGGTTACCGAAGTGGTTTGTTGAAGATGAAAAGAAGCATTGTCAACCTTTGAGGCCCGTGACCAAGGAAGAAATAGCTGCCATGAAGGCACAGTTCAGAGAGATTGATGCACGGCCTGCCAAAAAGGTGGCCCAGGCCAAGGCAAGGAGGAAGCGAGCTGCCATGAGACAGCTTGACAAGGCACGGCGGAAGGCTAATGCTATATCAGACCAAACTGACATATCTGACCGATCAAAGAGTAGAATGATTGAGCAACTGTACAAGAAGGCTGCACCCAAGAGGCCAAAGAAAGAATTTGTTGTGGCCAAGAAAGGTGTTCAGGTGAAAGGTGGGAAAGGTAAAGTCATTGTAGACCGACGAATGAAGAAGGATGCAAGATCTCGTGGAATTGGCAGGCATGGAAAGGGCAGCTCTAAAAAGGGGAAATCTGTAACAGGGAAAACCGGAAAGAGGGTTTCTAAGGGAAACGGATCTGGAAATGGAAACAAAGGCAAGAAGAGGAAGATGAATGAGTAGGATGTATGTTTTTATGACTCCCATTATTACCTGTTTTAGGGATTTTTTTGTTATTTGAAAGATAATGAGGGGGCGTCCAAATCTGATGGTCCATAAATTTTGTGCTTTTCATTTTCTTTGAGCTTTGTGAAAGAAAAAAAGAGTATCGAACAAATATTAAAAGGGTTTGATCTATGCATTGTAGATTATTTGCATATTGATGGTTTAAAGTATAGCAAGCAGAATCGGCTGGTTGAATTCAATACTAAAGCTGGTTCGGAAGCTTGGTAATGCCTGTATTTCTCAAGTCTAATGTCTCCAACTGTGTCAAATTATACCCCTCCCTGGGCAGTCTTTCAAGTTTGGTCCTTTCAAGGTTGAGATGTTTTAAATCAGGCAGTTGTCCCATGGTGCTACGGTGCTTGGAAGCTCTGTAATGTCTGTGCGACTCAAATCTAACGTCTCTAAAATTCTCAAAATGACTACCACCACCGGCAATGTTGTGATCCTTGTCTGATTTAGATTGAGCTCCCTCAACTGTTCTTGGAAGGTCTCCAACAGGAGAACAACTCACGCCAAGTGCTCTAGACTTCTCAGATTTCCTACCTCCACGGTTCCACGGGCAATTTTGTGAGTCTCGGATGTTGCAGGTGAAGCTGACTCGACTCAACCAACTGGGAAAATGTGTCCGGAAGCTCATTAATTAAGATACCTTCGAGATCTGGTATTTCCCGACACAATCCACAAGGCTACATCTCTTAGAACATCGTTATAAACCCGGACTCGGGAGGTGGAAAAGCACATGAAGAATGCAGAATTTAATTTAGCAGCAATATCATTCTAAGTTGTAGCTAATACAAAGTTGAAATGCCTTCTTCCCCGGGACTCGGGAGTTTACCTAGAGTGTGGCTGTCAAACAAGCTGCTTTGGATTTGTTTGTTGTTTGTATCGAGGAGTAGTAACAATATTATCACATATTATCAATTTTAACATACCACTAACCAGGCGGGAGTGCCCGTATAGGTAGATGTCTTACTTTCGGTAGTGCGTAGTCGTGCGTAGAAGCCAGTAGATAACTCAAGTTAGTATACTCAGTTTGGTCAAATCATTCAGCTCCATGGGCAATGTTTTCAGATTTGTCCCTCGAAAGTTGAGATTCTGAAGAATAACTAGTTGTTCCGATGTGCTTGGAGGCTCAGTTATGTCTGTATAACTCAAATTTAAATCTTTAAGTTAAGTCATGCCGCCCACTTCTGCTGGCAACATTCTGAGATTCGCCCATTCTGATCTCTGCCACTTCCAAATTCTTAAACTCTTCCACTCACTTCAAAATTGATCGACGAAAGGTCAAGAACAAGCTATCATCCTGGAGAATTCAAAGAGCAACAATTACTCTTATCTTCTAAGAAGAAAAGAAATCCTTCCACCGCCAGAAAGTCCTAACAAAATGGTATCAGAGCTAGGCAAAGGCAATTCCCGGATAAGTCAGCTGGAGAGTGAGGTAATGGATCTGAATCTTACACTCAATAGATTAAAAGGTAGTTATACAGAATTTCATCAAGAGCAAAGCCAAACTAATAAGCAAATCTTTGAAATGTTGAGCATCGTGAATTCAAAGTTCGATAAATGGATGCATGCATCTACATCGGAAATATCTTCGGTTCAACATCCTTTATGCAAGGAAAACAGCTTATTAGATAAATCGGACACTACCTTATCTCTGGCAGATTCTTTACCTAGGTGGCATAAATTTGAATTGCCAATGTATGACGGTGAAACAGATCTGCAACCATGGAAATGCAGATGCGAACAATTTTTTGAAATGCATAAAATACGTGTTCTCAACCAGTCTTCGTTTGCTTCTATACATTTTACTGGTGAGGCTCAACTTTGGTTCCACAATTTAAAGAAAAAGAATCGTGCACCTACTTGGGAAGAATTGAAGCACAACATGTGTTTGAGATTTGGACCACATGCATTCGAAGGTTAATATGGGGATCTAACAAGGTTGCAGCAAATTGGAACAGTTAAAGACTATACAAAGAGATTTAATCAGCATTTGTCTAGAGTTGGTGAGTTACCAGAGCACAACAAGTTAGTTCATATACAAATGGCCTCAAGGAAGTCATCAGATTGGAAGTCAAATCAAGGAGATGCAGTAGGATTTGCTTATTTTTTGAGTTGAGAAACAATTCTTACAGAAGATTGATTAATTCAAAATCTCCCTCGCACCAGGAGCAGTGGCTAATTCCAACATAACTGCTACAAACTGTGCTGTTATTCCTACCAAGAAATTTCATTTGCTGAATTGAAGGAAAGGAGAGTCAAGGGATTTTGTTATCACTGCGATGAAAAATTCTTTCCAGGACATGCTTGCAAGAAGTTGTTTATTCTGGAAGGGGATTGGTTACAGACGGAAGATGATACAAGTGGAGAAGCTGTGCATGCTTTAGAGTCATTGAAAAAGTCAGAAATTGAAGAAATTTTACCAGAGAAATCATACTGTGCATTATCAGGTACCAGCTCTCCACGGACTATGAAAGTAGAAGGAATTTTGTACAAACAACAGGTTCTAGTACTCATTGAATCAGGTAGTACTCACAATTTCCTGAAAACTTCATTGGTTAGTAAGCTCAAGCTTCCAATATCCATGGACAAGAAGTTGAAGGTTGTTGTAGGAATTGGAGAAAAGTTAAAAAGCCAAGTGTATTGCCATAATGTTTCCATCAACGAACAGTGCAGGCAGATTTCTTTCTACTTTCCCTACCGGATTATGATGTGGTCTTGGAAGCACAGTGGTTGCAAACTCTAGGTCCAATAATTTGGGATTTTGCTAATCGTACAATGACTTTTACTGTTGAGGGTAAGGAGTTCAATTTTAAGTGAATACATCATTTGATTAGTAGGTTTGGGACTCCAAAAGCATGGATGGAGCTTTTCTTAAGTCTACTCAAGGATTTTTGTTTCAAATAAGAGCATTCAGCTTTGCAGAATTTTCACAGTTGGAAGTTGAGCAATTTATCTCAGATTGAAAGTTGTCTGAATGAGTGTGAGGATCTTTTCCAAGAATTAAATTCTCTTCCACCTATGAGATTATGTGATCATGGTGTACCTTTGGTAGAAGGAACTTTTTCAGTGGTGACCAGAAATTGCAGATATCCCTTTTACCAAAGGGAGATGTTGCAGCAGGGAATAATTCGTCCAAGTAATAGCTATTTTACTTTTCCAGTTATATTGGTAAAAAAAAGGATGGAAGTTGGAGAATATGTGTTGATTACAGGTCATTGAATAAGGTGACGATCAAAGACAAATTCCCAATTCCCCATATTGATGAGCTTCTCGATGAACTGCAAGTAGTGCAATATTTTTCGAAATTGGACTTGAGATCCGGCTATCATCAGATTCGTATGAAGAAAGAAGATGCTTTGCACTCATCAAGGCCATTACGAATTTTTAGTAATGCCCTTTGGACTATCAAATGCACCTTCCACCTTTCAATCTCTTATGAATGAGATTTTTCAAGAGCATTTGCGTCGTTTTGTCCTTGTATTCTTCGACGACATACTGATTACAGTAAGACATGGACAGATCATTTACAAAGGGTCTTTATGATTCCTAGAAATAATCAGCTGAAAGCGAAACGAGAAAAGTGCAACTTTGGACAAATTAAAGTGCAGTGTTTGGGCCATACTATTTCAAGAGATGATGTGGATATGGATCCTTCAAAGGTGGAAGCTATTATAGCCTGGTTTATACAGTCAAAAATTTGAGAGGGTTTTTAGGACTTACATGGCATTATAGAAAGTTTCTACAAGGCTATGGGAAGTTGGCTGCACCTCTCACAAATTTGGTGAAAAAGAATTCTTTCGAATGGACCAATGCAACTAAAGATTCATTTGTGAAGTTAAAACAAATTGTAACACGAGCACAAGTATTGACTCTTCCGAATTTTGCATTACCTTGTGAAATTGAGTGTGATGCTGTAGGATCAGGTTTGGGAGCTGTGTTAATGCAAGGTAAGAGGCCCATTGCTTATTTTTGTAAATCCTTTCAAGGAAGGAATTTAGTGCTGCCCACATACGAGAAAGAACTAATGGCGTTAGTCTTATGCATTCAGAAGTGGAGACATTACTTATTGAGGAAACATTTCGTGGGAAGAACGGAGGATCAGAAACTAACCATACAGCTCAACATTGGTGGTTAATTAAATTGATAGGATTTGATTTCCACAGAGAGTTGAAAAGGGCGTGGACAATTGTGTTGTTGATGCTTTGTCTCGAAGATTTGAATTCAACAAGTTACAGGATATTCAGAGCTCTTAGAGAACAAGGTTGATAGTTCACCTTCTTTATCAGCTGCTACTACATTGTTGATTCCCCAATGGCTAGATACTATAAAGGAAGAGGTCCAAGCCCAAGAAGGAATGCAAAAGCTGGTGCCAGAAAGAAATTCAAAGGTGCTTTCTCCAATTCGTTGGGATATAGAAAATGGTGTCAGGACATGAGGATGTTTCTTAGGTGCAACTTGTGACTCGTTACGTGATAATATAACTTCCACCAATTTATGCTACTATACTACAGGATAATGTGCTCAAATTTGCCACATATGTATTTTTTCTTCTTCTTCTTCTTCTTATTATTTTTTATGCTGTTATTGTTTTATAGTTTTACCCTTATTAAAAATAATAATTTTAACCAAGTTGGTACAAACATAATAAAATGATTTTTAACCCACATTAAATATATGTGATAGATATTTAAAAAATATTGAAAACAAATCAAAACGCCTAATTGAGTAGGTATAAACAAATAAAGGCTTTTAGTTCGAGTAAAATTTTATATTAATCAGAATTGTCAACTCTCAAATTAAATAACATCTATACTTTTAACTTAGATAAAAATTTAAAATTAGATTTTTTATATTTTTAAATTAAATTGAAAAAATATAATTTACAATCAAATGTACTCAACGGTACACACCTAGTACACATGAAACGCTCAACACCATCAGGCATTATTCACCTCTCAAATTATTATCTCTAACAAATCCTTCTACAATCTTCTCGTCGTGAATATTGAGTGCCTCCAATATTCAATCATAGGAGGTATCGCTCTACCCGTTGTCTGATCTAATCCAAGCTTAACATCTTTGGGTTCAATCCACATGCTGTCGTCTATGCTTGTGAAATTCCCACTGGCAATGCTGTTCGCCACTCTTTACTTCACGAGCTAATGGCTCATAACTTTACTCTGCAAAATTTGCCGGCATATATCTTGTTAGCCATCCTCTCTTCAACTGCAGGGACGATAAAAGAAGCTTATTTTCCAACGAGAAACGTCTTTATCTCCAAAATATGATCTGATCACTTCTTCCCACTGGATGAATCCAATCTGTGAACTCCAATAAGCTTCTTATATTTGTTAATATATGTAATTATATTAATGATATACAGCTCATTGTCAGACTCAAAATATTAAAAAAATCTCAAAATATAAACAGAGGTGGGTGTTTATTTTTCCATTAGTCAACTCTTGATAGAAATAAAGTTTTCCACGTTAAATCTCTATTTTTTTATTTTGTTTTATTTTATTTCTCATGCATTATTTTCGCATCTTGTGTTTGTTATTGTTGAATTCTAATTTTAGGGATTTTTCTCAATAATATTCATCAGTAATTACAACGAGCAAATCAGAGGCATATTTAAGCAAATAGCTTCAACATCGACTCGTTGGAATTAGGACTAAATTATCCCCAAATAATTTAATTTACAATGTTATCTTTTTGATATATTTACAAATATTGGTAAAAAAACAATCATTTACAATTAAGAATTATCATGAGTTTAAAAATTTTAATACACTAAAATCTTAAATCAACTCACTGTTAATTAATTATTAAATAGCTATCTAAGTGTATTATATTCTCAAATACTTTAATTTATGTAAAAATTTAGAATTATAAGTTAATATGGTAATAATATACAATAGACTTGAAAAATACAAGTGACTAGTTTCAATAAACTTTGATTTTGAGTAAACCGAATTGAATTGGTATCTATTTTATTAATGGTTTGGGTTTGATTCGATATCATGTTTCTTGATCACCAAGCCTCTTCAGAAGTTTCGGTTAATCAAACCCACCATAAATTAAGCCCCCAGACGAATCAAGCATAATTATTTAAAAAAAAAGAAAAAATTAAAAATTATTTATTACCCCCGTAAATATAGAATTTTGTGTAAAAGAATTTGATCAGGACCAGCCCTACAGGAAAAAAAGTTCGCAAATTGGGGGGCTAGGTTTGCTGCACCCAATGGCGCCGGATCTGGTTGTGGCGGCCAATGTGGCCCCCGCAACCGGGGTGGTGAATCGGTGATGGTGCCGCACTTTGTAAATATCTTTTCTATTATATACAGCCTTTTTAGTCGAATTAAATGGAGCTTTGATTTTGCCTACGTCAGCTTAATTCCAGTTCACAAGTGGCATAATAGAATGGGCTAAACCATAGATTTGAATATCGAACCGGACCAGCTGGACCGATCCGGTATACTGGGTACCAGCCTAAAATTCAACATGAGATCGGGTTTAACCCTGGTTAGACCATGCATAATATTGTGATGTGAAAATTATAACGCAAGTATACGTGTCGAATTAAGTAATCAAATTAATAAGAAAATATCATCTTACGAGGAATTAATATTATAAATTCTCAATTACCAAAATTAATGTAATTAATTATACCTAAATAGAAATAATTTCAAAGTTCAATTAGTTAAGAATTAAAACTAGAACTAAACTTGTAACACCCCAAATCCGGTTCACACTCGTGAACCAAACCGGCATGTTACAGGCCCCGGTTAGGTCGGCTAACCCGAACCTAACTCGTGCGGATCCAATCTCGGCGTCTTAAGATGAAGATACAACTCGCAATGCATGGATGAATACACAAACCTAACATGGTACTACATGAATGACATGCAAGTCAGAGTACACACCAAACAATCCCGATAAAAATTAATAAAAGTTTTGAAATATAACGGACAGAATTTCCCCTAAAAATGTAATTAGGGGCCACCCTGTCAAATATACATATAAAAATATATGTAACCAACTATCAAACAATTTCATTCACACAGAATCTAATCTACTATACACTCATTCTGAAGCTTGGGTTTCAACCCATCATACTTTTGCTGCGCTACTCTGATCATTTCATTTCATCTCATTGTCATGCCTCAAACATTTACTCATAGCATGTTTATAAAATAATATCATAAAAAAACATTAAACATTCAATCACCCAATGTGTGTGTGCAGAAGACCTTATTGCTCCTCCGTCCTGGCCGGCCCATCCATCTCGTGCTTATCACCTACATATATATAGGAAAAACGTCAGTAACAAGCGTTACTGGTCCGAAAAGAAAATAACTATAACAAACTGGCTATGAGAGCAAACTCTCATATGAACGAAATCATCATATACTCCACGTGAACACTCTGAAGGGCACTACTGAGGAGCCACTGGGCTGCAGACCCGGTAGCATCCCGAACTTACTGCTGCTGGTACTGTGCTACTCTCAGCACTTCTTTTTCAGTACTTCTCGTGAAACTTTATCCTAAGCCCTCTCCTTACCTCCATATTTCTCCTGGCCTTGAGCACGAAGGCCGAGTACTCTCAGGCAGTCGCCTTTAGTACCCTTTGAACCACAAGTCCGGACATGCGCTGTACTAAACAGTACCCGTAAACCTCCACGTTCTCCGGGTGTGAGGAACTCAAACGCGGAGTTGTCAGGATCCCTCGGGAATGGAACAGTCTGCTGGCACTAATCCAGAGCCCGCTTTGACTGTCACGGCATCCTCTGCATGGTACGTGCAGTCGATTTCTCCATCTCTCGTCTCACTGAAAACGCGAAAACTACATATATATATATATATATATAGGGCTGGGTAGGGATTTATATAATAGGCCCGAAGGCAACTTGTGGTGGATCTTGGTTTCGAAATCAACCTCGAGGGATCTCATCCTCGAGGGGTTATTAATCCGGAAAATGTTCGGTTAAATGGCCCGAGTTAAGTGGGATCCGATAAAACGCCACTTAACCCGTCCTGCAGGCAATAAATTAAACATACAATAGAAAGAGTAAATCAGAGACGAGTCCTAAACGGACCTGGTAGAAGCTCCAAGCGTGTCATCGCGCCTAGGCGGCGAGCTCCTACTCCGTACCTACACATCAAAACTAAATACTAACGCCCGCTAACTAAATGATGGATCAAACTCATTATGATTAAACACGCTCACATAATACATCTATCCATCAACAATCAACAATTATATAACAATAAGTATGAAAGAAATTCTAACTCCTATTCATACTAATCTTATCGTGTTTTTCTAAGTTATGTCATAATAACTTATCATGCTCAACTCATTTATCTCATTAGCTCACTTACTATTCAATTACAATTCACTCAAATCATACAATCATTACTTCATCAGAAATTAGGCACTATCATGATAAATAATCGGTCCATGCTACCATGCTATGCTAATAATCATCAATTTAAATAATCAAATTGGAGGTAATTATACCTCTCGTCGTCGACAATCGGCGACGGCTAGGGTTCCGTCGCGCGTCTCGGAGCTCAAATTCGGCGCTCATCGGCGTCCGAAGCTCGATCGGGCTCCACCGGGTGAGCCCCGCGGAAGATCCGGTGAATTCCGGCGAATTCCAGAAATTCCGATTTTCCGGCGGTTTTCCGGCAGCTGCTGGCGGTTTTCCGGCGACTTCCGGTGGTTTTCCGGCGACAATTGCCGGTGGTATCTACTAGCTGGATAGGGGTCATGTAGGGTACCATTGGAACCGGCTCGGCGAGCCCGACTCATCTACAAGGTCGATGAGGCCAACGGAGGTGGCGGCTCGCCGGAAAATGCATAAAACAGAGGCCGGCCGTGGTGGTTGCTAGATCCGGCCGGCCACGGCGGCGACGGCCTCCGCTCCGGTCAGGAAGCGTCACTGGGTGGTCGAGGGTGCTGAGGCGACCACCTGATCGTGGTGGCGATGCTCGCCGGCGGCGGAATCGGCGACGCGACCGAAATGTAGCCGCGGCGCTAGGCGAGCCGATTCCGACGTCGCGGCGGCCTGGCAGCGGCCGGGGCTGGTCGGGCGGCACGGCAACGTCGTGGCGGAGCTAGGGGCGGCGATCGGCGGCTGGGCGGCGTCGGCCGTGGCGGCGGTGGCGCGCGAACAGGGGCGGCGCGGGCGAGGGTTTGGTTTGGGGAAGAAAGAAAGGCGCGGGGTGTGTGGTGGCAAGGTCGTAAATATTACTTGACTCGTCTCCGACTCGAGTCAAAATAATATTTAAGTCGTAAAAAAATTCCAAAAAATTTGGGAAAAATCCCATAAAATCAAACAACACCAAAAATCATAATGATATGCTCTAGAACTATCAACCCACCCAAAATGCCCGTAACGCGTCCTAACGCGGTAAACAGCCTAAAACTAATTCTACGATCCACTATATATAAAAATAAAAAAAATCACTGGCATACTCTCATATATTCTGATAACTCATTCTGTTCTGCTGTGTTCATGACGTTATCATCATATACTTGGGTACGCATGACCCTCATAGCTCATACACGCGACCGGCGTCGGCTCGGTACACGTGTCCTGAAACTGACTCAACTCGAAAAATAACGGTCGACCCGACCGGTTCTGAATATAAAACCCTAACTCGAATCGTGGGTTTTACAAAACTAACATACTTGAGATTTCCAACTTCACTTAGTGCTCTAAATGATTAAGTTCTTGCATTTCATGTAGAGTTATTAACATGGATCATTGACCAAGGACTTAGATATCTATGATAATTTTTTAATTAATTACAAACTTATCATTTGCACCAAGATTTTATATCTCTATGAAATTGTGCATATAAAATAATATTTTTATCGTAACCCTTATTAATTACCTAAAATATATGAGTATATTTTTATCTCACATGTAAATCACCTACAAATGATAAGCAAAGATTATTCTATTAAATGATAAATTTAATCTCTCTAAAATAAATGATCTACGATAACAATCATATAGAAAATAATTATTGAACTTTATTAATCTGTGCAATTAAAATCTATTGAATATCCTTAAAAAAGTTTACTCTATAAAATATTTAATTAAACTCAAAAAATTCATATGTGATATGAAATACATTATTTAATTACAGTGATTTTAAAATAAGAATAAAGGAAAACTCTTATTGAGACAAAGTCTTCTTCACCTCAATCAAATTTTTCCACTACTCCACTCCATCTTTCATCGCATGAAAAAAATCATCCAAAAGTTGTCAGTTGTTAAACCCTAATTGTCTTTATAAATGATCCAAAAAATATTAAAGTAGGGCCTACCAAAATTTCCAAGAAGTGTAATACTCACAATCAGCGCTCAAGAAAATTACTATAAAATATAAAAAATAATAACTCTTTTACATAGTTATCCTATTATATACCACTTGAAAATCCAATATGGTGGCCGATACAATATTTAAAACTATGGGCTAAATCAAGCTAATACAATAACAAATTTTCTCATAATATATACTAATTAAGATTATAATAATAACTACGCAAACTCAAATTCACAAAGTAATGGATGATAAAATATTAGGATTAGATGATGAAGACGATTTGAAAGAAGTATACTACCTCATGTCTTTTGTTAGATAAAATTAGGAAATTTTCGTAGGAGCTACACATATCGAAACAAATAATATGTTTTACTCAAGAGCAAATTATTGAGTGCATGTTGGCAATGCATGTGGGGGTGACGCCATTGGGCACGCCGTGCATCTCCATCGTGGATCATCCCGATCGTCCACAGTAGTTCCCATCGGCGTCACTCTCGGAAGGAGCCAAAATTTGTTCTATATCATTGGCACATAGCAATTAAGTATGGGCAAAATTTGTCTCATAAATGCTATATACTTATATCGGTATCTGATGCGCGCTTTATCATATGCATCTAAGTTTTGTACAAAATTTATTCCCAATCAACAATTTGCTCGGATGTATGGAAAAAAAATTAAAAAGAAAAAGAAGAAAATTTACAGTTTTATTCCCCTGTTTTTCCCTCTTGACATCTTTCTTCCTGGTTGTGGTGCTGGCGAGGGGCCTTCTCCAACATCTATTGCTCTTTGGGGGTAGGCCCTTCCCCATTCTCCCATCCGCCTCCTCCAACTTTCATGGCTTTGAACTAATCAAAATACCGCAAAAGAAAATGAACACACTTATACCATAAACTATTCACTCTGCGTTTATCCTCATTTACACATCCATAGAACTATTCACAATGTATATGCATTTTACCATCATCATCATCATCAAGAACAAGAAGGAACGGGGCATAACTTACAGCTGCTATTCTTATCTGGGAGAGAGAGGAGTTGGACTTTGCATGAGCAGACCAGTATACCAACGTTGGGGTGATTATGGCAAGAAGAGCCCAGAAGAAGAAGATCAAGACGAATGCTCTGCCGGGCATTTCAGGTGGCCAATTACCTATCTACTTCACCTGCAGCATTAGAATCAAGAATCTCTCTTATAAAGATCAAACAGCTTCAAGGTTGGTTTCAAGAAATGAAGGAAAACGAAGAGTTCCACGAGTATCAGACGATAATCCGGTGAGAGAGCGACGACCAAGAACCACCAGCTGGCTTTGATAGGATGATGAATTGAAGGGAGTTTATAATTTGTAGACGTGAGCTCTTGCTTGCACAAGGGTCACAAGTTAATGAGTTATAATTGAATAAACATCAGCTTTACAGCGTGTAATGTTCGGATATGAGCATGGAAATATGATTGAAGCCGATTTTATGTTTTTTTTGACATTTCTGTTTTGGGTGTCAACGGTTTTTTATATTGATTCCTGGTGGTTAGCTAACCTTAGTAGGTGGAAGTTGTTAAGGGCCGGTGAGGGGCTATTTCTTCAATCTTCTGTGTCATTTCTCAGAGTTTTTCATTAACACTAGCTTTATAGAAAGCGTAAGATGCAAATGGGTTTAATGATCTACTTGATCCAATCAGCTCTAACATTTCCAGATTACAAAGCGTTTGTATAATATTAGAAAAGAAATCTTGATTGCCCATTTGAACTAATTGAGTAAAATTCACATTAATTGTCTCGTTCTTGCATCAGAGCAATATTATAATTACTGATAGAGAAGCAATATACATAGAAAGTGAAAGCTCGAAATAGGAGAAAAGTAAACTTTTCCCTCCATTGAAGGCTGATGTTAACGGCCCAACTCCGGGTCAAAATTAGTCAGCCGAGTCGAGTCGAGGGAGCTGATAGCCAGCCCGGCTTGGCTCACCTGTTTTTGAACTCGAGCTTATTCAATTATTCAAGCCAGAGCTCAGCTCGGTTCTTTTTTCGTTTAAATATTTAAGCTCGGTCTGTGAGATATGTAAGTAGATTAACTTTAACTTTATCCGTCTTGAGATTATAGCCTAATTTCATTATATTAATGTGACATTTTTCCTATAATGTTTGCTGTCAATAATATTTTTAATAAGATAAGCCGAAGCTGAAAGGAGCCGAGCGTCATAAATGAATGAGCCTGAGCTTAAATGAGCCGGTTCAACGGCGATTATATGTTGCCTTCTTTAATTTTTTATTTTGATAATTCTTATAATTAAGATTGATTGACATGAATACATTAGTTTGAGTGACATAACTCTATTATAGAATTGAAATTGATTAATTATTTTCCTCTTCTTTTTTGAAAAAAAATGATCCATACGAACTATGTCATGAATCATGAACATCTCTATGCTAATTGAAGAACCAATAATTCTAATCTCTTAAAATCAGTGTCATGAATCATGACTTTCATTTTGCAAATGTAATTATGTACATTTCAACGTGCCCTAGTTGGAAGATTAACCAAACGACACCACCATAACATCGATTGATATCCATGTTTGAAAATTGGCCTTGGCCCAAGTATATATTGTTGAATGTAATTAATGATTGCACTAATTTCCGATTACCTTTGAGCCATGCCTTAATCTGAGCAAGCCACATGAATTAATATCGAAATTATTGTCTTATCCTTATTTTTTAAAAAAATCAAGTAATAATCGTCATTATCGTCCTTAGAAAATTGGAGTTGGAAAATAGATATTATTGGTCGTTATAAGTTATTATAATTAATCATGTATTTAAGTTGTTAAGTTTTATTCCATTTATCTGGAATGGAACCTGAGATGACTGCATGAGATCATTGTCTAAAAAATATATTTTATTAAAAGTGCGTAAAATAGGCGAAGAAACAACAAACATTTCTTCAAGGAATTTAAAAAAATTTTTAAATGTAGAATTTTAATAATGCGTAATAATATTGGTAGATTTTGTTTGGCACATGCTCAGGCCTTCTCTCCTTCAACAACGGACTCCAAGTGATGGATTTTGTTTCATGGGCCTAAAATTGCAATGACTATCGAGGCTTGGTCATCACTACGGGCTGTTCATGGGCTTCCATATCCGCAGTTTGTCCTCTGAACACGGCTTTCTTCTCTGTGGGTAAGCTGTTGAACGAGCGAGTGAGTCAAGCTTCGGCCTATATTTGAATTCAACTCGAATAATTTTAAATTCACTTGAATTTAACTTCGACGACTCGAACAAGTTTTAAATATGCGTACTTAGAAATCAAGGTCAAAGATTCTTATGTTGCTTGAACTCAAATATACTTAACTGTTTAATTTTGAAAAACTAGTACCAATTCAATTATATGGTCGAAAGTAATCTTACAAACTGATTCACTTAATTAGCAGCCTATTGGTT
This sequence comes from Piper betle, assembly GCA_033002965.1. Classification (NCBI taxonomy): domain Eukaryota; kingdom Viridiplantae; phylum Streptophyta; class Magnoliopsida; order Piperales; family Piperaceae; genus Piper; species Piper betle. The sequence goes on along the minus strand of JAURVB010009730.1, from coordinate 94,637 downwards.
GTGGTCGCTGTTACTCGTCGCCGCCTCCTTTACTCTATCCGAATCTCTACTTGGAAGCATCAAGATCCAGTGGACCCATGTTTTGATTGGGATTGTTATCATGTCCAACCTGTATTTTTTTGGTAATCTTGTCGTGCTGGTGTCTTACTCTAGGCCTCCTACTTTGTTGGCTCTTGGGTGTTTGTTGTCATTAATTCCCCATTCATGAAAATCCGATCCTTTCAACGAGAACTACAAATGATACCAAGCACCTTGGTGAAAGCTTGTGACAGTGGATGCCTGTAGCTCTTTGACTGAATTGTAGGACTCTTTTTGTTTTGCTATTAAATTTAATTCTTATAAGATGTCCCTAGCTATAAGCGTTTCCATCACTATTCTGCAAATTGTCATTATTAGTCTAAATTGATGTCTTGTTGAACTTCTATGGTAACAAAAGTATTTTTCCTTTGAATTTTAACTAATCCCCTGCAAATTAGTTTTTCAAAGATCCAATGCGTGTTGGTGCCCGACTAGTCAAGTGATCACTAAAATCCTATGTGAAGCAAACGCATATGCTAGAGTTGTTTGATTCATTCTGTTCCATTACGTTTTTACTTGTTGTGTACTGTCCTGAACGGATTGTCCAAGTAATTTGGCGAACAGAAAGAAATATATATATCATATATCTTATTGGTTTGGTGGTTGATCTTTTGACAATGTTCTGACTTCTGAGATAATAGTAAAAATTAAAACATACATACATAAAAATAAAAAAAAAAAAGAAACTAAACTCATGACCCTTCTCTATGAACTTCTGGTAGGGACTCCGAGGTTGAGCTCTGAGCATCGACTATCTCAGCTTTTTCCTCTATTTTTATCTTTCCATAAGTTGGTTCTATTAGCATCCTGGGAGCTTGATCGATCGGATTTCCCACTTGACTTACTGCAGGGTTTTGGGTTCTTAAAGAATTCATGGTGGGAATGATTAAGAAATTTTCTTAACATCAATGTTTATGTTGGTGGTTCCGCTTGGTATTCTTTGTGAGATCAAGGTATTTCCTGGTTAAGGCGAGTTGTCTTCTTCGCAGCAAACTATAGTTAGTGGAATTGTTGCTGTAATATCGGTGAATCTGGTTATTGGGTTTTATATCTACATAGCATTGAAGTAGCCATCTCGAGCTCTTCATCAGCCAAAGGCTAGTATGAACCAATCCGTAGAAGAAAATGTTAGGTTTTCGATGATGCTTTGAAGAAAGAAGATTAGGCATTGATGTTCCCTAAGGTGGATTTGATGGAACCATGATCATATCTTGCAGTACTTACAAGAAGCAAAAAATAAAAAAATAAAAAAATAACTTCGCTATTTTGTTATCAAGATTAAACTGATTTGTACCACTCTTCTTAAGCTTAAGTTCCTCTTAAACTAGCATTAAAATTTTAAGTTGTCGGTGTCGTCATTAAATTGATATATCTCAAGTTCCGTGAAGGCTGGCGATGGAATAGAAAAACAAAATTTTATATGAAAATTAGGTAAGTTTCCTAAGGGAAATCATCTGTGCGTCACAAAATTTTCCTCGTTTTTCTTACCTTTAATACAATTGGCCCAAAACTATTTTCATATAAGCATGATTGATGTGGCTCATTGAACAAGAGCCTATCACAAATAAGGAAAGTTTGTGGTGCACACAGTATTACTCTTTTCGTCATAACATAAATAATTATTCACATTAGCCACATTCATATAACACACAAAACATTGTCACTAAAATATTAAGTAAAATTAAAAAACATTTAAATATCTTCATTTTTAAAATAAAATATCAATACAAAATATACATTATTAAATATATTATTATTGAACGAGTCGGAAGTAAAAATATAGACCCTGATGGATGGATAGTCGAATATAAATGAATTGAGTTTGAACTTAACAAAATTCATTCAACTTGATCTACCATCGACATTTTTTTCATAATTTATAATTATTTATCCTAATTAAATTGTCATATTTATATTATTAAATTTATTAATTTTAAATCGAATCGAGCCGAAGGAACATTCAAGCCGAGAAAGCGAAAAAAGCGGCCCCGGCGTTACAAATTCCCACCATTTATTTTCCAGTCCCACCACCGACGCAACATCTCCTCGTCGACATTCACCGAATTACCCCTACACATTACACCTTATTTACGCCATTTTCATTGTAAAAGGAACGAAGCCTAGGGCAAATCCGTCAATCCAAATTATCCGTCTAATTTCCCTATTTTCTTTCTCGAACGCCGGCCCACTCCCGAGCTCGAAGCCTTTTCGTACGAAGAAGCGAGGACGACTTCCCGAGAGCGGAGCGAGACTTGGAATTCACGATTCAATTCTGCTTCGGGCTGCGGCCGCTCTTGATCGGATGCAGCCGTTTTTTGCCGTCTGATTTCGTTCGGTATGTGTTTCCAACGCTTCCGTTTCGATCTGTACCAACGTTTGCGTGTCGAATGGAAGAAAACCCCTCGGAGTCGGCTAGTGTGAGCTCTGCTTGTCAGGGGTTTTGTTGTTTGGTGGTTGGTTTGATTGTTATTGTTAGCGGTGGTGGAATCTTTGTTTCTGGATCTGTTTGCGACCTGCGTCTTGGGTGGTTAGGGTTGTTCGATGGGGTTTTTGTGTGAGATATTGATGGTATCAGATCTGTGGGTCGGTTACTGTTTTAGGGGTTTGTGAGAGGAGTATGGATGAAGGCGAGGGGTCTTTTGCCAGATCTCAAGTTGCGGGTGCGGATAGGGTCATGGTACTGGACTGAACTTCTTTTGTGTGTGTGATTGAATCTGTAAGAGGATGATGCACTGGACTGTAATGATAGTGGAGGTTTGTTGAAATTTAGAATGGTGATTGATGTGGTTGAAGGAAACAGACCTTGAAAGTTGAGATGACGGTGTTTTCAGACATCACATTGATTTATAAGTATTCATTACTTCTTCTGCTATATAAGTAAAATAATAATAGTAATAAGGCCAAATATTATTTCAGGTTTTTTCAGATTGGAAGAACTAAAAACATTTTTGTAATTTTAGGCATACATTGCATATATTTCATATCAGAATAGCTTTTGCTACGGAACATCCTGTTAGGTAAATGCTTTTAGTTGTCTCTGGAAAATTTTGACATTTTTATTTTTGGTTTTTTCATTCAGATTCTTTTGGGGTGTCGTAAGGATAAACTTAATGGACGGAGGCTTGGGGGACAGTGGTGAAGCTTCTGTTCCATTGGCTAAGTGGAAGAGCGATTTTTCGAGAACATTTCAGTATTACTTGGACAAGTCAACTCCACATTTTGTTGGCAGATGGGTTGGGACCCTTGTGGCTGCTGCAATCTATGTGTTGCGAGTTTATTACTTGCAGGGGTTCTACATCATCTCGTATGGTCTTGGGATTTATATGCTTAATCTGTTAATTGGATTCCTCTCGCCAAAGGTGGATCCAGAGATGGAAAGTTTGGATGGTGCTTCACTCCCAACCAAAGGATCAGATGAATTTAAGCCCTTTATTCGCCGTCTGCCTGAGTTCAAATTCTGGTATTTTTGCTTTCTCTAGATGGAGATTGAAATTTATCCGTTTGTTTTCATTATACTGGCCAGAAGAGCTGTTTGATTATTGATAATTTTACTGTTCAAAATATTCTTGTTGTGCTACTCTTTTGTTGGATACATGCATTGAACCTTTTATATGCTCATGCCCGGAGGTGAGATATGTAGCAGGAAATTAGGATTGCATTATGAGTTGCTTGTCTGACACGTACAATATTTTGTACATGATCTTCGGTCAATTTCTTTCTTTTGTTAGATAGATATGCATTTCTTGTTGATACTCATATTGTGGACCATGTCAACTTCAATGGATGTTAATTTCCATTTCAATTTTTTGACCTGCTTCATGTTTAGTCTTTTTCTGTAATCAAATGTGCATTGTTGTGGAGCCAATCTATAGCTTAGATTTCATTTTTTTTCCATGCCCTTTTAAACCAGTGCATCCTGAGTATATGGTGAAATTGTTTATCATGCTGAAGCAAGGAGTGGAGATTAGTTTTCAATATTCAATACCACTTTTCTGTGTCTCACCCATTGTGTATACTTAATATCTATTCAAGTTATTTTGCCATGTCATCAACATTAGAAGAAACTGATGTCTTCATAAAGGCCAAAATTTCCTTAGATATCTTTTTCTGTAACTTAATAAGAGAATGTGTTGGCGTGAGAGCAGCCAAAACATAAAATGCATGAAAATGCCTCAGATGCTTTTCCTGACTTTAGAGACAACCAATTGAGGTGAACTATAAAAAATATGGTATAGCTCCTTTGGTTTAAAGAGGTGAGAGGCAGAAATAATTTCAAAAATAGAAATAGTCCATGATTGAAAAGAATGGAGAAATGAGGTTTATGTTCATCGCCTCAATTACTTGTGTGGAGCTTAAGATCCATGAGGGCCATGACACATAACGTTGAAAATTTTCACAGTTATTTCATGCAAGCATTTACTTTTAGAAAGAGTTGCATTTTTAAGGGCTTTGAGATAACAGTCGTTATTATATTGACAAGTATTATTAGGTTTATTAAACTTGTTGATGCAGGAGATTTTATTGATTGGGGTTATATTTCTCTCTTTCACAGGTTTCTATGTGGTATTTTTCCGTTTTACAACTATATTGTTTCAATTGGAATTAGGGAAGCAATTAGTACTAGGATACCTGTGTGTTTCCTTGGATGAGTTATTTCACCATTAGCTTCCTACTGTTGCATGTGATATCTTCCCCCCTCACCCAATATTTTGGAGATTGTTTGAAGAAGAAGTCATCTTTCATTGTTGAATTCAGTAGTAGATTTGATTGTTTCTCTATTGGGTGGCATTTAAAGTGAGGTCAAACAAGGAAAAAGGATTAGATTTTAATTATGTTTAGATGCCTTAATTAATGCTAAGCTTTTAACTTGATTTTGCTAATAGTTGCTATGTATTATCAGGTATGCCATTACAAAGGCTTTCATTGTAGCCTTTATCTTAACCTTCTTTTCAGTGTTTGATGTCCCTGTCTTCTGGCCAATATTGCTTTGCTACTGGATTGTTTTGTTTGTGTTGACTATGAAGCGCCAGATCTTACATATGATCAAGTACAAATATATACCTTTTGACATTGGAAAACAGGTGACTGCCAATTTATCCTAGTTCCGCTTTTAATTATGAAGTATGAAATCAAAAGTAGTTTTAAGGCAAAAACATGCTATAAAATGGTAGTGATTCGTTGATTTAATTTCTTTGTGGAGTGTGGGAATCTTTCACAGTTTTTGAAGATTATTGCTTCTGTGAAAGAATTCCTGTTGTTTGATTCTGACCCGAGCAATTATGTTTTGTTTTTAACAGCGGTACACCGGGAAGAAATATTCTGCAAGCAGCAGTTCTCGGACATCCAGAGACTAATGTGTTAGTGTTTGCATGTGCCAGTTGAACTACATAGTGAAGAAGGGCTTCATTTATTGTTGGATTTATAGATGACCTTATATCGTTGGTATTGATGGTAATTGAATGCTTGTCAATCGAAATACTGGCAATGATAGCACATTGTGGAATCCGAAAATCAATATGCTCTCTGAGATATTTCTTTTTGTTGGCTTGAGTATTATCGTTTGTGTACAGCCAAAAACATCTTGTTCTGACTTCTATTAGTTCAAAGTAAACTTGACTGAGTTAACATAAATTGAAATCAAAGGAAAACCGCCATAAGCATCTTTCAGATCCATATTCTGCATTCCATTTGTTGTATTCGTAGCTTATGCCTTCGAGTAATGTTAGCCTTGATTGACAGTTGAATAACCGAGAAGAAAGACTAGTTGAAGCGAGCACGCGTTTCTACGTTCTATGGACCATAGGGCTTGCTCGAATGTTTGCAACTAACAATGCGTTTCTGGTCATAATCATAATCATAATAACGTGGCGCTCGCCTAAAAAGGCACCCTTTCGAGGCAAGAATTGGAAGGCCAGTAAAACGTCCAACTTCCACTTACTGAAGGTAGTGATATGTTTACAAAGGATGCTTACCTTCGATGTTGGTAGTGTCTAGCGACAGAGGTTTATAAAGGAGGCTTGTAAAAAACAGAGTTGAGGAGGATGTCGGTAGCCGAAGTGAGAAGACTTCCATTGTCCTTGCGACCATCCTCGAATGCGCCGCTTCAAAGATTTGTCGGTCGTTTATTTGTGTGGTTTTCTTGGGGGCAATCATATATTATCTGACGTTCCTGGTCACTGTATACAAGACAAAAGAAAATGTTACATTGCTTTCGGCTGGTGGAGACAATGGCCTCAGATTACACAATCATAAACCCAGCTTTTCCTTCTTTTTTTAAAAAAATTGAGTTGCGCTCTCTGAAAGAGTTCAATTGATTCAATAATAAACGGAGCATCCAAGCAGGGAATCTCAATGATTTTCACCTCTTGGACCATTCATCAATGTCATATATAAAATAAACTTTTTGTGAGAATATGTGCTGCACAATGTACATGTTCAACTTGCATCTGCAATTATCAGATAGAGATCTGGGCACGCTTAGAAATGATGAAAAGCTTGGACGCTAGTGACCAATGAGCACGACTATTTGTAACCAATGGTTTGCAATTTGGAGTGAACTCCAGAAACCGTAGTACTACTGTACTCAGCCACTGTTCTAGTTTTTCAGATGAAATCGTAAGAAACATTTCCAATCATGATCACTTTCGGTTGTGCCAGCTCCTGCCCTCAATCAGTCGTCCATGTGATTCATTACTCGAGTCCGCGTAGCCCAGCCTCAATATTCTTTGACATAAATAAATGCATTTTAAGCAAATTTTGAATTGATATAACAAGTACATAAAATATAATAATAATAATAATAATAATAATAATAAAAATAATAATAACGATGTCTTGGTTTAATGCTTAAAGAATACAAGCTAAAATATTTAATAATTAAAAATTAAAAATTCTTTTCATCCACTAAAAGCGGGTTTTAACTAAAATTACAACTTTTAAATCAGGCCATTGAGAAAAGTATAGAGGGGCATAATTTCATTCATTAATCTATTCTAATGATTCTTGTGTTACCGGAAAAACCGGATACTAATTTTGTCCTTAAAAATTAAGATAACTTTGAAATTATCTATAAAATTAGACTCCGGAAGTAAAAAACAATGCAATGAGTAGAAGCAGAAAAAGAAGAACAAGAGGAGCACAAAGCCTAGCTCCGGCTCCAGCCAATAAGTAAACATCATTCAATCTACATTACTTTTATTTATCGTTAACGGCTCCATTAAATACCTTTAAAATAAATAGTAAAAATTCACTAATAAATCCTAAAAATAATAAATTTCATAAAAGCCCAACTTCTAAAATGTCAAAACAATTACACTACAAAAAAATCACTTCCGCCCGCGGCAAGCCACATTATATGCTTTAGTTTATTGTAAAGTATATTGCCGCGGGCGAAAGTATATAGCACACAAAATAATCTTGAAAATGGCAAAAAAATATTGCCATAGTATAGATACCCACTACAATAGAATTCATGGATGACAATACGTAGGCATACCTATATTTGAGACATGTATATACGGTTTTTTAAGTTATTTTGTAAACATTACTCTCCCTCATGGTAGTATAGCTTATGTCAATTTTCAATATGCTGCGAAGTTTATACTCTGAACCGTATATCCTAAATCTTAATTTAAATACGTTGCGTAATTCGTCTCAAATGTGATTATATTATTTCTTTAATAATCGGGCCCGGGCATGAGACTTATGAGAGGCTCTCAACTTGTGTATGAAAGAGGAGAGAGAGAGGGCCTGCTCAGAGATCTCGCCTCCAAACAATGGGGGCGGAAGGGTTGCGAGTCCCATCCCCCAACGACATTAACGAGCAGGCCCCTCCCCTCGTCCTCGGCCTCCAGGTCTCTGCTCTCGTCGACCATGTTGCCAGGGTAGACTGGTCACTGTTGCACCACATCCCTGGTGACAGGGGTGGTTCCCAGCCGGTAACTTGTCCTCGTCAACCTTGTTAATATTATGCTACCATATTGTTGTCTTTCTATTATTTATTTGTTTGAGTTGTATGTGTAGGGGGCATTTGGAATTGTGTTAGTTTTTGGCCAGTTTTAATGCTGACTAAAGCTGTTGCTAGTTGGTTGTCACCTATTCATCTTCATCATGGATGAGTTGTTTTAATCGTTGTTTGGTGCAAGTTACTGACGACTGTACTATCGAAATTTTGTTGTTGTGACTCAGTCATGATGATAAGGAATTTTGGTTTTGCAATAGATTGTCTTGAATGATCTAGCTATTGCACATTATGAACATTGTATATAGTCTAACTTTTTTAGTTGTGAGAGGTTCATATGGTAAAACTTGGACTTTTTAGATTGTCTTCAAAGATTCTGTTATTGTTTTGTGCGAGTTATTAACACTATATAATTTTGTGACCGTAGTAGCGGTCGCAAGTGGGGATAACATTTGGACTTCGATCTTTGCATAGATTGTCCAGAAAAGTTAGTTGTTGTTTTATGCTAGTAATTAACGCCGTGTAACTAACTATAGTAGTTGTGGAAGTGCTGGAGATAAAATTTGGACTTTGATCTTTGCAATGGACTGGTCGTGAGAGATTGTAGACTTGTCAGTGATATGTAGTTCCATGATGTTGTTAGGATACGAGTGCTGTTCATGGGAAGCCTCCTTTGTTCTTGAATTTGTTCCTTGTATTTTCTGTTGATTTCAATTCAGTTTGTTGGGTTGGTGCTTGATCGTGGTTAACTTTCTCTTTCTTTTTTTCTTCTTCTTTTTTGCTGGGCTTTGTTGAATTTTAATTTTAAGATGGTACTAGGTTGGATTTGATGAACTGAAGCAAATATTAAGGGAAGTCAATGCACACATATCGCCACAAAATGGTGACCTATCTTCAGTCAGGACCATCGCTGGGGGCAGTGTTGCCAATACCATCCGTGGTTTGGCTTCAGGCTTTGGAATTTCAAGTGGATTGATTGGAGCATGTGGTGATGATGAGCAAGGACAATTATTCATCCACAATATGAGCTTTTCTGGGGTTAATCTCTCTAGATTACAGATGAAGAAGGGGCCTACGGCTCAGGTTGAGTAGGCTATTTGTGTTGTTTTCCTTGTAGTCATTGGGAGAGTGGCTCTTAAACCTTGTCACCAAAATGTGCCCGTACAGTGTGCCTGCTTGGTTGATGCAGTTGGCAACCGCACCATGAGACCATGCTTGTCAAGTGCTGTTAGGATTCAGGTAGAAATTTTTCTTTAGATTTAGTAATATTTTCTTTTGAATGTAAAAACAATTATATCAATGTCTAATAGTTTAAGTTATGCTTTTAGGTTGCTGAGTTGAAAAGAGAGGACTTCAAAGGTTCTAAGGTGAGTGGAAATGTTTTTGACATTTAGTACTAAGTGTCATACAGTTGTAGTTTCTCCAATTTTCTTTAAAATAAAAAAAATTGTTAGTGGCTTGCATTGAGGTACGGGATTTTCAACATGGACCTAATCTGTGCTGCAATTAAGATAGCCAAGCATGAGGGTGTATTGGTGTCTCTGGACTTAGCTAGTTTTGAGGTATTTTGGCTGTTATTGTGTTTTCACATTATAAGGTGCGTGCATTTTACCGAAATATGTCACCTATTATATAATTTTGAATAATTACTGTTTCAATAGATGGTTCGAGACTTCAAGCCCCCTCTTCTTGAATTGTTAGAATCTGGGCACATTGATCTCTGTTTTGCCAACGAAGATGAAGCAAAAGAGCTATTGAGGTGAAATCTGCTTTTTGAGTCATCAAGAAAAACTCTTTTGGTGATTTGTGTAGTGGTAATGCAAGTAACTTCATGTTCGCAAGCCTAAGCTTCAGTCATTAACAGTCTCTATTTGTTACTTCATGTGGCTAGAAATAATGGTTTTTTATCAGTTACTGTATCAAGCACCCTAAATGAAGTTAATCTTATGCACATAAAATGGTTGATAAGTTAGTTCATTTTTTTCTTCATACGAGAGTTGCTTACTTCACAACTAATCCATTGAAAATGTATAAATTTTTCCAACAATATGGAGAAAATTTTTGAATGGCCTTCCAAGAATAATTATTCAATTCAACTGTCATGCAAATGATTAGTCTAAATGATAACAAATCTAAGTCCTTATAATTGTGGTGTCATTTTGCTGGTGAGCCCTTTGTGAAAGTGAGAGATGCTACCGGTTGGTGAAGAGCATGTAAGGAGCTGTATGATACAAAGTGGTCATTCATTTCATCTAATAGAATCAAGTTTTATTTGTGATATACTCTATTATGCTCAACTTGTCTACTACTTGATGTAAACAATAATGTTGCTATTTAATTCTAGGGATGAGCCAGAAGTAGGGCCTGATGCTGCTGTTAGTTATTTGGCTGAACGTTGTCAATGGGCAGTAGTTACCCTTGGTCCCAAAGGTTGCATAGCTAAGCATGGGAAAGAGGTTAGTAATGGTTTTATTAGCTTTGACGATGGAATGTGGTGGATTGACAAAATTTATCGTATTGTATTTAGTTGGATTAGTAGAAATGTCATGGTTGATCAAGTATCTGGTGTGGAATAAGTAGTGTTGAATATTAATCATGATTTTATATAGAGATTTCTGTTATGTTTGCATATCTAAACATAAATAGCTGGCATGATAACATTGGGAATTCAATCAACATCTAGAGATGGTCATAAACTAACAGTTTTTGACTTTTGCTGGTTCTCCATTTTGCTTGCCCAGAAGATGTGTCCTACAGGTCTTGTTGTCTATTGCGTTTCAGGTCGTTCGAGTTCCAGCAGTCGGTGACATGCAAGCAACTGATACCACAGGAGCCGGTGATCTTTTTGCGAGTGGATTTCTATATGGAATGGTGAAGGGGCTCTCTCTAGAGAATTGCTGCAAAGTAGGTTCTTGTAGTGGTGCCTCTGTTATCCGGGCATTAGGAGGGGATGTTAAACATGAAAATTGGCAATGGATGTACAAGCAGATGGAAATAAGGGGCCTGCCTCTGCCTGATATTCACAACTAACTTGAACTTTAGATCTTGCTTTGGTCTTAAAAGACTAAAAACTTTAATGGGCCAACACTAGCGTTGCATTTTGGGGCCTATGAAATTGGTGATTCTAATGGCCACTGAGTAAATCTAGTGCCTTCAAATTTGAGTACTATGCATACTTTATCTTGAATTGATATTTCCTAGTGAAACCCAAGTGCATGGGCATTATTTAATTGCCCAACGAATGTACATACTTTATACACAATATTGATGTGGCTTTCATGACATAAATAGTGGTTGTACTTATAAACAAGGAATAATATTGGACTAATAAATCACAAAGCTATTAAGAAACTGTAAGCAAAGCATATGAATCAGCTTATATATAATGCAATCAGAGGAATTAAATTAGGGAGGTGATAACGGTGGAGCCTTTTCTGAACTTTGTGGGTGGACTGTGGAGCCATTTACTGCCACCAATCAACGACATTGTCACGAATGGTGCAACTTCTTGGCTTGTTAATTTATGAGACCAATCAACCCTTTTTGTCGTACTAGCACCTGGACCATGGCACCGGTGCTGCCCATAGAACACAGTCCTTCACAAACAAGCAAGACAGTCTCAAACTGTCAATTAAGAATAAAAATGGAAGGCAAAGATTTTATGTGTTTTGAACTTTAGAGTTTACACATTTAGTTTAGCTCACATACTTGTGATTGTTAGCGTTGCCCCAGTCATCCCAGCCATGAGGCAAGACTGCTTTAGACATATAAGTCCAAGCAAAGATGACTCTGGAGTAGGATGCCCATGGCCTTCCGAGGACGGTAGTGCCTGACCCAGTTACCCAGCAATTGATGAAGACGTAGCCTGTGTTCTCCTTTGGAGACCTCCTTTTTGTGCTGTGATTGTACCTTCTCCTTCATGGAGGGAATGAATCCGACATTTCTGAAAAATATCATATAGTTGCAAATTCATATGAAGCAATCGGCCGAGTACGCGAGCCAGAATGATGTACTCACTTCAAAGATGGAAAGGCCATTCCCACAAATGAAATCAACGGAACCTTCGATGTAACAGTTGATATAGTAGTGCCTGCCTTCATCATCAAAGAGAGTGTCCTGATAAGAGAGAATCCTGCAACCATAGAAAGCAGCTCGGTCTCCGCTCACTCGCAGAGCAACTGCTTGAGCTCCATACCCAAACGAGTTCTGCATTCATCGAGGCTACCTTTGTTATATGTATATATATATATCTTCCAAATTTATCAAGTGATTTGAGATCGCAAATCAGATAAACAAATGGAACTACTCAAACCCATTACTTTATATTGTTTACATCTCACGAACAACAGAAGAAAATGTTTTCATAGTGTACCATTGTTTTATGTCATTTGTAAAGGTTAGTTTGAAATGAAAAGGAATGCTATTGTTTGGGTATGGTGAAAATGAGATAGACGAATGAATACCTTGATAGTGAGAAGGCGTGCAACAAAATCAGGAGCAAAGATAGTGAGGGTTGCAGAGTCCTTAACATCTCTACTGTCATTCCAAGTGATAATGGTGGTTTCTGCCTTAGAACCACTCAATGTAATGAAAGGCTTGTTTGCTGGTATCACTACCTTCTCCCTGGTGCCACATAAAATAGCTTTACTATGTCATCACTAGTTGCACTACTTTTTTGCATGTATGAAGTATAAGTAGCTCCAAAGTGAAGTTTTATGGTTGTTAATTGTTGTGATTATAGTACCAAACTACTAATACTTATATTCACATATATATTTTATGAAGACTTGACCCAGAGTATAAATTAATTAGCCTAAATTATATTTTTAAAAATAATTAACTTAAATTAAAGATTAAATTTATTCTCACTAGTAAATCGGATCTTACCTTCAATAGGTAAAGTCTTCTTTTTAAAAATAATTAATTAAAATTAATATTTATATTTTATTCTTACTAATAAAATAAGAATTACCCTATTAAATATTAGACGTGGGACAAAACTTTAAAAACTCTTACATATCTACTAGTAACTAAAGCACAATGGTTTTCACCCCCTTTTCCTTCGCTTTGAGCTTTTTCTTGGGGGTGTGTGGTTGATTTTGGGCCTACACTTAATATTTTACCACTAATAAACTCAAAATATGTATGATATTTTCAAGAAAAATCTTGTAATAAATCTAAACTTAAAATATTTTGTATGTAAATCTCTAATTTCATTGAACATCTTCTTCTCACCCAACGATCATCTACTAATAATTAATAAGTATAGCATTCATAAGATAATGATATCAAATTATGAAAATTTGATAACTATGACAACTAATTATGCAAAGTTGATAAATATAATATCCAACATCTAATAATAAAAAATTGATAAATAATTCATTTATAAGAATGTTGGATTATGAAAAATTAATAAACATGACAACATTGACTTATACAATAAGTATAAAAGTTGATAACACATGAACATACAAAATCATTAAAAATTGGTAAATATGATTACATCAACTTACAAGACATCAACTGATAAGATAAGCATGCTAAATTGATAATATGAGCTCTATTTATATTATTATTTATTTATTTAATTTTACATATTATTAATATATGATTTAAAAAAATTATAAGTGTCTCATGTATAAAGCGGGTAATAATCACGTAGTTTACATAACGTCTTGATTTATAGACGCCAAGAAAATTTTCATTTGCCAGCTCCAAAAATGCGTTCTTGATCATATAATTAAAGTATCTGTACGTACTTTTTATGCATGATTTATTTCCATGATGAGGAATCATATAGCCTACCTCCTAAAATTTGCTTAAATTTTCATAAACGTGAATTCGACACATGTAAATGTTGTAGAGAAAAGAGAGAGATAAAATTGGCTGCAAATCACTTGTAAGTGCCAGGCTTGACCCAGATGAAATAAGGCTCCTTGTTGTTGGCAGGAACAGCATCAACGGCGTCTTGAATCTTCACGTAATCGCCCTTCCCAGACTGATCCACCCTTATCAACACTGCACTCGACCAATCCAATCGAGCGCCAACAGCAGCAGCAGCAGCAGCAGAAGACGAAGCCATAACACAAATTACAACAACGAAGAAAGCCAACCGCTCAATTAGTACTACCTGAGAGGCACAATTATGATCATCACCACGACAAGACCAACCATGCCCAGCAAATGTTGATCTCCCCTGTTTGTATAGCAGCTCTATGGCCCTGCCCATGTGTGGTGATCACCGCCTTGTCTTCTTGGCATTCGAAACAACGGGGGACGAAGATATATATATATATATATAGGGGCGCTTCCCTGCGCCAGAGGCAGGGAAGCTTATCTGCGCCACCTTTTATTTTGGGCCGTCCGATTACAAGGACGACCCAAATTTATTAATTTTTTTAAAAAATAATTTTAATTTGATCTGGACCGTCCGATTAGAAGGACGGCCCAGATCATATGAGGGGCGAAGGTAGAGCACCGCCACCGTGGCTGGGGAGGGAGGGCGCCCAGATCTGGCCGCCGCCAGATACGAGTGGGCTGCGGGCGGGCAATCGCGGCCAGATCCGACCGCGACAGGCTGGACCTGGCCGTCCCCCGGCCAAATCTGGTCAGGGGACGGCCAGGTCCAACCTGTTGCGGTTGGATTTGGCTGGCGGCGGCCCCGACAGGAAAAAACCTCTGTGCCACAGACGCCACCGCCCAGTTGCGGACGGGCGTTCGTGGTTGGGCGGCGGCATCCGCGACTGGGCAGCAGCGTCCGCGGTGGGGGAGCGAGGAGGAGGGAGGGGGAGGAAGCACGTCCCTCCCCCTCGCGAAGGGGTGGCAGCCGCGAGGGGCGACGACGCGGCGGGGCGATGGTGCGACGGGGTGGCAGCGGGGGGCGATGCGGTGGCGGGGCGGGGGCAATTTTAAAATTTTATTTTTTAACAGGAGATCTGGGCCGTCCTTATAATCGGACGGCCTAGAGAAGAGCTTGGGGCAGAAAATTTTTTCTGCCCCTTGCTGTTCTTCACTTTACCCATATATATATATATATAGGCCGGTTTGCTTGAGCCGAGGGAAGGAATTTTTTTATGCCAATCTTTAATGTGACTCGTCCGATTATAAGGATGACCAAAATATAGTCTTTTATTTTTTTTAAGAAAAAAACTTAAAATCCTCCCCCCAAAGGTGCCGACGGAGGCTGCTTGGCTGCGCTGACCAAATTCGGCAGCTAGGCGGCCAAACATGGCTAATCGTGATTGGATCTGGTAGAGGGGTCACGGATTTGGCACATGGTCTTATGGACGGTGCAGTCAGATCTGGCTGCCGCGAGCCGGACTAGGTCGTCCCCTGACCAAATCTAGTCGATAGTGCCTAGATTTGGCTACACCTTAAAAAAGAAAAATTATTGTAGTAGTCGGATCTGGCTGCCGCCAACCAGGTTAGGTTGTTACAATATATATTTTTTAAACGCGCGGCTAGATCTGACTGACACTAGCCAGGTTCGGCCACAACATTATTTTTTAAAAGTGCAACCAAATTTAACCATGCCTTAAGACAAAAAAATTGGGTGGCGGCCAGATTCCTACCACGGTCAAACGGACCTTGCCCGAGCATGGTGCCATCAATGACGATGGCTAGGTCCGGCCTACC
Organism: Piper betle; assembly: GCA_033002965.1. NCBI lineage: Eukaryota > Viridiplantae > Streptophyta > Magnoliopsida > Piperales > Piperaceae > Piper > Piper betle. The sequence continues at coordinate 78,961 of JAURVB010009730.1, read as the reverse complement.
AGCCGTGGCCTAACTTGCGCCATGGATGAAAAAGGGGGTAAAAGGTTTTGGCCAAGAAAACATTATATATATATATATATATATAGGGCAGCGTTACAGTGTGCTGCCCTATTTTGGCAGCCCATTGGCGCTGCCTCGCGTGGGCCGTCGGATCTTGATCCGACGGCCCACTATCAAACCACCCACCCACCCCCTCTGGACCCGTTTGCCGGCCCGCCGACCCGTCCGATCCGCCCGCCCGCCGCCGCTGACGCCGCCCGACGCCGCCCAACGCCCGCTCGACGCCACCTGACGCGCCACGCGCCGACGCCCTGCCCAACGCGCCAACGCCCGCTCGCCCGCCGCCCTGCCCAACGCCCGCCGCCGCCTGACGCAGCCCGACGCCGCCCAACGTCGCCCGACGCCCTGCCCAACGCCACCCGACGCGGCGGAGGGGCGTGCGGCTTGGGGGGCCACGGCGCGGGGGGGGGCGGGGGAGGGGGTCGCCACGGCTTGGGGCGGGCAGGCGGGCTGTGGCGGGACGGTAAGTTGGTCGGGTCGTGGTGGGGGCCTAGGAGTAGGGCCGTGGGCGGCGCTTGTCAAGGAAGCCGCGGCGGGGAGGGTCGGTCGCATGGCGGTGGGCGGGGTCGGGTGGCGGTGCTGTTCGGGGGAGCCACGGCGGGGGTCGGTCGCAAGGAGGCGGGTGGGCGGCGGCGTTGGGCAGGCGGCGTGGGCGTAGGGCAGGGCGTCGGGCGGGCGGCGGGCGTTGGGCATGGCGGCGGGCGGGCGGGCGTTGGGCGTCGGGCGGCGTTGGGCAGCGTCGGGCGGCGTTGGGCAGGCGTCGGGCGGTGTCGGGCGGCGTCAAGCTGGCGGCAGCGGGCGGTGGGCGTTGGGCAGGGCGTCGGGCGGGCGGATCGGACGGGTCGGGCGGGTCTGGTGGGCCGGCAAACGGGTCTAGAGGGGGTGGGTGGGTGGTTTGATTGTGGGCTGTCGAATCAAGATCCGACGGCCCACGCGAGGCAGCGCCAATGCGTTGCCAAAATAGGGCAGCGCACTGTAGCGCTACCCTATATATATATATATATATATATACATACACAAATATACGGGGAGTCCCTCCCCTCGTATAACTAAGTCCGGGCCGGTGTTCTTGTTGATGTTATCGGTAATTTGCCCTCGTCACGTCAACCTTGTTGATTTGATGCTACCATTTTGTTGTCTTTTGATTGTTTGTGCTGTGCGTATTTGGAATTGAGCTAGTTTTTGGCAAGTTTTAATTATGACTAAACATTTGCTAGTTGGCTGTGTCACCTGTTCATCTTTATCATGGATGAGATGTTTTAATTGCCGTTATTGTTATTGCGTGCAAGTTGCTCACGACTGTACTATATTAATTTTGTTGCTGTGACTGAGCTGATGATAAAACTTGAAAATTTGGCTTTGCAATAGATTATCTAGAAAGATTTAGCAATTGTTTTATGCACGTTATAGATGAACTGTCTACAGTCTAACTTTACTAGTTGTGATGGGACATGGAAAAATTTGGACATTTTAGCGTGTCTTCAAAGATTTGTCGATGACACGTAGTAATGTCATGTTTTTATGGATGCGAGTGCTGTTCAGGGGAAGCCGCCCTTGTTCTTGAATTTGTTCCTTGCGTTTCACATTGATTTCAATTCAGTTTGTGGGTTTGGGGCTTGATCATGGTTAACTTGCTCTTTCTTTTTGTCGTTTTCTTTTTGTTTGGGCAGTAGTTATCGTTGGTCCTTGAGGTTGCTCAGCTAAACATGCAGGCAGAGGTTAGTTTTGGTTTTATTATTTGCTTTGTCGCTGGAACACAGTGGATTGACAAACTTTTATCTTGTTGTATTTAGTTGGATTAGTAGATTTCATGGTTGATCAAGTATCTGCAGGTGTTGAATAACTGGTGTTGAGTAGTAATCATGATTTGATAGATAGAGATTTCTGTTATGCTTGCATATCTGACTCCACATATAGCTGGCACGCATGATAACTTGGGAATCCAATCAACATCTTGAGATGGCCATAAAACTCGTAGTCTGGTTCTCCATCTTGCTTGCCCAGAACAAGCATCCTCCAGTTTTCGTTGTTGACAGGTTTCAGGAAATTCGGTCTGACATATTTCGGATAAGTTAAATCCGCTCATACGAATGTCCGTGTCCACCCGTATTCATACTCGTATCTTGAAGTGATTACCCAAGTGCATACATGGGCAATTCAAATATGAAAGATGTTCCACTTTTCATTTGAACAACACCAGCAATCACTCTTTCTTGGATATGCACCGCCAATTGGTGGATGTTCTTTAATTGCATTAAAGAATGTATGTACACAGTATTGATGTGGGTTTCATGACATAAATAGTGGTTGTACTTATAAACAAGGAATAATATTGGACTAATAAATCACAAAGCTATTAAGAAACTGTAAGCAAAGCATATGAATCAGCTTATATATAATACAATCTGAGGAATCAAAGTAGTGAGGTGATAATAGTGGAGCCTTTTCTGAACTTTGTGGGTGGATTATGGAGCCATTCACCGCCATTAATCAATGACTTTGTCACAAATGGTGCAACTTCTTGGCTTGTTAATTCATGAGACCAATCAACCCTTTGTGTTGTATTAGCACCTGGACCATAGCACCGGTGCTGCCCATAGAACACAGTCCTTCACATACAAACAACTGTCAACTAAGAATAAAAATGGAAGGAAAATTATATTTTTGCAATAGGATTTGAACTTCGGAGTTTAGACATAGTTTAGCTCACATACTTGCGGTTGTTAGCGTTGCCCCAGTCATCCCAGCCATGGGGCAAGACTGCTTTAGACATATAAGTCCAAGCAAAGATGACTCTGGAGTAGGATGCCCATGGCCTTCCGAGGATGGTAGTGCCGGACCCAGTTACCCTGCTATTGATGAATACGTAGCCTGTGTTCTCCCTTGGAGACCCTCTTTTGTGCTGTGATTGCACCTTCCCCTTCAGAGAGGGAATGAATCCCACATTTCTGAAACATATAATGTAGAAACTCGTAAATTCAGTGGTTTTTTTGCATGATGGTCTCCTAATATTACGCTGACCATAGATTGTTATCATGTGTTGTCTGTATGCCATTAGGCCATGTATGCGAGCTAGAATGGTTCACTCACTTCAAAGATGGAAAGACCATTCCCACAAATGAAATCAGTGGAGCCTTCAATGTAACAGTTGATGTAGTAATGCCTGCCTTCATGATCAAAGAGGGTATCCTGATAAGAGAGAATCCGGCAACCATAGAAAGCAGCTCTGTCTCCGCTCACTCGAAGAGCAACTGCTTGAGCTCCATACCCAAACGAGTTCTGCATTCATCGAGCCAACCTTTGTTATATATCTTCGGCATTGATCAATTTAGATCACAATTCATATAAACAAATGGAACGACTTTACATTGTTTAAATCTCTTGCACAATAGAAGAAATCGTTTTCATATTGTACCATTGTTTTATATCATTTGTAAAGGTTAGTTTGAAATGAGAAGGAATACTATTGTTTGGGTATAGTGAAAATGAGATAGATGAATGAATACCTTGATAGTGAGAAAGCGGGCAACAAAGTCAGGAGCAAAGACAGTGAGGGTTGCAGAGTCCATAACATCTCCACTGTCATTCCAAGTGATAATGGTGGTTTCTGCCTTAGACCCACTCAATGTAATGAAAGGTTTGTTTGCTGGTATCACTACCTTCTCCCTGCCGCCACATAAAATAGTTTTACTTTGTCAGCACTATTTGCACTGCTTTTTGCATATATTAATTATAAGTAGCGCCAAAGTGAAGTTTTATGGCTATTGAGTATGGTTGTGATGATAGTCCCAAAATATTTATAACCCCATGTATTTATATAACATGTTTATGGACAGTAAAGAAAATTTTCATTTGCCAGCTCCGAAAAATGGATTCTCATCATAGACTTACTGTACCTCTATATGTCCTTTCTATGCATGATTTATTTCCATGATGGAATCATATAGCCTACCTCCTAAAACTTTCTTAAATTTTCATAAACATGAATTCAACATATATCTAAATGTTGTAGAGAAAAGAGAAAGAGTGATAAAAATATTGGATGTAAATTACTTGTAAGTTCCAGGCTTGACCCAGATGAAATAAGGCTCCTTGTTGTTGGCAGGAACAGCATCAACGGCGTCTTGAATCTTCACGTAATCGCCCTCTCCCAGACTGATCCACCCTTATCAACACTGCACTCGACCAATCCAATCGAGCGCCAACAGCAGCAGCAGCAGCAGCTGAAGACGAAGCCATAACGCAAACAACAACGAAGAAAACCAACCGCTCAAGTAGTACGTCTGCCCGAGAGGCACAATTATGATCACCACAACACGACCAACTATGCCAAGCAAATGTTGATCTTCCCTGTTCATATAGCCGCTCCATGGCCCTGCCCATGTGGTGCACTTTTAGTAGGATCACCGCCTTGTCTTCTTGGGATTCCAATTCTCCTTGGGATGGTGATGGAATCAACGCTTGCTCTTGAGCCCGGAAGAAGAAGCAAAGGCGAGGTTGCAGCTAGCTCATGTGATTAATGGCTCTTGCCATAGTTTTATATCATATGGGTACGTGCGTATGTTTGTAATGTGGCTGGATGATTACATGTTCCGGCCGATATCTTACGTTTCAAGCTCTTGACAGCCAAATTCTTGATGCTTCACCGCGTGGTAGTGGTGGCAGACGAAGAAGAAAGAATCAAGAATCAAGAATGTATGTACGCATATATGTTATCATATCACATTCGCATTGGATTGTCAAGAATTAGGTGGAAGAAGTTCCTATCTGTCTAATTCAATGGTTGAAGCACTTGTTGTTTTATGTTGTTTATCGACGTTTTCAAGTTTGATGTGCTCCTGGCTTTACGGTGGAATTAAATATAAGTTGACCCGTGCATGCAACTTCTGTTCACAACTAAATTTGTTTAGTAACTAAGCAATTTCTTCTTCTTCTTCTTCTTCTTTTCTAAGGTGGGTATAATTTCCTGTGCAACAGCTAGGTGGAGTAGCTCTGCTTCAACATTGATCATTTCTCTCTTTTCTCAACTATTGCTTCGTCTCCACTCCACCTTCGTCCGTAATTAATTTCTCAAAGTACCTAACCGTATCATGGTCAAATATATCTATCAAGATATGATAGTGCATATATATATATATATGAACATTTTAATGAACATTTTGATGCTAACCATATATTGATTAACTATTGCTTCGTCTCCACTCCACCTTCGTCCGAAATTAATTAATTTCTTTTATGAACATTTTATAAGCACAACTTGATCTCCCAATTCCTGTTTTGATGATAACCATATATAAATGCCCACAATATGCACCCTATTTTTAGTTTCAGGTCATAATGAAGCTTTTTTGGTCTTATTAAGAAGTTCCCATAATGACCAGTGATCGAACAAAAGCTTTCTACTAGTGAATGTTCTCGATTACATTTAGTCGATTAGGATGGCCAGAAGGGGCAAATGTTCACCAGTTTCTCATTATTTCGAATTAAATTAAAATGTAATACCTTGAAACAAAATTATACATTTTACTTTCTGATTTAATGGCATGTGTGAATTTTTACGGGTAGTCGATTATATACACACACACGTGTGTGTGTGTGCGTGTGTTATAATATGAGGGACGTGCATGTACCTCATAACCACTGTTGCACGAATCGGCCGATTCCGTGCGGAATCGGCCGATTTAAATCGGATCGGCGCCGCGCCGATCCGATTTCGGGGCCGACTCGGTCGGCCCCGAATCGGCCCCGGAATCGGCCGAGTTCGGCCGATTCCGACCGATTTAAATCGGAATCGGAATCGGCCGATTTAAATCGGAATCGGTTTTTTATGAAATTACCAAAATACCCTAGGTATGATTTTTATTAAATTATTTAAGCATGGGTAAAATGGTAATTTGGATTTAAAAACCTACCCGGTCTCCCCCGCTCCGCCGTCGCGTTCGCTCCGCCGCCCTCCGCCGCGCTTCCGCCGTCCGACCGCGGCTCCGTCCGACCACGCCACCGCCGCCCGATTCCGACCTCAGCTCCGCCCTCCGCCGCGCTTCCGCCGTCCGACGCTGTACCCGATTCCGCTCCGCCCTTCCGCCGTCCGTGATTCCGCCGCGATCCGTCGCGATCCGCGATTCCGCCGCGCTTCCGCCGCGAGGCCGCCGCCGGCCAACCGGGCCGCCGCCGACCGGGCCGCCGGCGGTGGAGGGGGTAAAGAGCGGAGGGTGGCATTCTCGTAATTAAAAGTTGACTCGAGTCTAACTCGAGTCAAAAATAATAATTAATTCTAAATAATTTAAAAAAATCTTAAAAAATATTTAAAAATATCATAAACTATAATACACAGAATAATATCAAATAACATCAATACCTAATTTTAATATATTTATAATATGAATTGTCAAATTATTATATATGATTGATTAAATTAATTTAGACCGATTCAACTGAACCGATTCTTGGCCGATTCTGACCGATTCCGATTCCGATTCCGATTCACCGGAAAACCGATTCCGATTCCGATTCCGATTCATGCAACCATGCTCATAACTTCCAAGCAATTTCTTCAATGTCGTCTTGGCCTCCCACTTCAACTCTAAGTTATTGCATGACATATATGCATATCTTCATCAAAGCTTAATTATGAAATAGAGAAAATCATACCTATCTAGTTAGACAGTTGGAATCCGTGGAGAAGAAGCACAAATTAAAGGAAACTTTTTAGTCACGCCCCATTTTTTGTACCCCATTTGTGGCCTGTCTTGATTGGGTCATTTGGACCTTACATAGATTGCACTAACCATCTTAACAAATAGAAAACTTAATTCTATATTCTAATACAGGACAAAAAAGAACTCAGTTAACCTCAAAATGAAATCTGGTTCACAAAATATAAAAATCAAAGGTACAGTTAAAAACTTGATAAACGCCCGTTATGAAATTTGGATTGCATAACCCGAAAAACCTAGTACAAAGTTTTATCTTATATCATATATTAACTAGGTTCTGTATAAACAATTAGTAGGTATGAAACCCAACCAGCACAACCCAAAAATCTTAGGAACTCGAAAATCTAGTAAGGACCTGTAGTGAAACTTGGTTAATGAAATCTGAAAATCCCACATGCACAAAATTGTATCTTTCATCATATATTAAGTAGGTTATGTGTGCACATATAGTTACTGGCTCTTATGAAAGCTAAATAGCACAACCTGAAAAACCTAGGAACTCAAAAATCCAATAAGAATCTATAATGAAACTTGGTTGGTATAACTAGAAAAACCCACGTGCACAAATGAAACTTGGTTGGATACAATTAGTGGCTTTTATGAATTAGGTTCTATCCATACAAGTAGGTTCTATGCATACAATTAGTGGCTTTTATGAAACCCAATTGGCATAGCTGAAACATCAAGGATGTAACACACCGATTTCAATTTACTTAAAAACCGAATTAGAACTGTTATGATCGGATCGAGTCGATTCATGTCTAAATCAATTAATCTGTGAGACTCGAACGAGAAAATGGATCAAAACAGCCAACTTGGAATCTCAAGAATAGAAGACATTATTAAATATATATATATATATGAAAATACATCAAGTATAAATAAAAGTACATAAAAAAACAATGGCATATGGAGCGCTTGTATATAGCGTCTATCTAGCCTTTCATCAAGCCGACCCAGCACATAGGAACATGAAACCTACATATATAATAAGAAAAATATCAGTAATGAGTATTATTAGTCCGAAAAATAACTAATATAAACTGACAAGTGGAATCTGATACTCCACAAAGAAAGAAAAGTATATATATATATATATATATATATATATATATATATATATATATATATATGGGGTTGGGTAACCGGGGGTGACCCAAGGAAATTTTCCTGGGGTCGCCCCAAATCTGGACCGTCCGATCATAAGGACGGTCCAGATTTCTTCTTCTCAAAACCCTAACCCCTCCCCTCCTCCCATGCGCCGCCGCCACCGGGCCGCCGTCGCCACCTCCGCGCGACCCCGCCCTCGCCGCCACCGTCGCTCGCTGTCGCCACCGTCGCTCGCCGCCGTCCGCGGGCGTGGGCGCGACAAGGAGGAACGGCGGCGGCGACAACGGGCCCGACTCGCGCGCCGTTCCTCCTCGCCGCGCCCACGCCCGCGGACGGCGGCGCGAGGTCCCTAGCGTGGGGCACGGAGACGGCGGCGAGCGACAGTGGCGGCGGGGGCGGGGTCGCGCGGCAACGCGGCGACAACGGGCCGACAACGCACTGCCGCCGTTCCTCCTTGCCACGCCCAGGCCCGCGGACGGCGGCGAGGCGACGGTGGCGGCGAGGGGCGGGCGCGCGGCGGCGGCGACAGCGGCGCATGGGAGGAAGGGAGGGGTTAGGGGTTTTGAGAAGAAGAGATCTGGACCGTCCTTATGATCGGACGGTCTAGATTTGGGGCGACCCCAGGAAAATTTTCATGGGGTTGCCCCCAAGTTACTCTCAACCCCTATATATATATATATATATATATTCCCCATATAAACTTTTAAAGGACATCTACTAAGGAGCCATCAAGCTCTAGACTCGATAGCATCTTGAACTGTACTGGTGCTATGCCACTTTCAGCAAATGCCTCTCTCGGCAATAATTGGTCCCACTCTAGGAAAAAAACATATAACCTAAGCCCTCTCCAAACCCCTATATAACGTTTGGCCAAGAGCACAATGGTCAAATACTCTCAGGCAATCGTCTTCAATACCTTTTCATATCATAAGTCTAGATATGCTTTGTACAATAATACTCATCTACTCCACGCCTCTCTGGGTATGAGGAAGCTCAAGACGTAGAGATGTTAGGATCTCTCGCTAATGGAACAACCTTCTCACTAATCCAAAGCCCACTGCGACATGCATATGCACCCACTCATGGTATACGCAAGGTCAAATATACCAACTCTTGACTCACTAAAAACTCGATAAAAACTATATATAGGATTGAGAAGGAAATCCTATAAGTAGGCCCGAAGGCAATGTAAGGTAGATCTAAGTTCGAAAACAACACAAAGGATTTTATTCTCGAGAGTCATTAATCACGGAATTAAAATACGTCTAAATAGCACGTGTTAAATGAGGATTCGATAAAACAACCACTAAATACATCCTCTGATCTGGAAATAAAATCCATTATAGAATAAAGCGGTAAATTTGGGAAGAGTCCTAACGGACATGCAATTCAAGCTCTAAACGTGTTGGTACATCTAGGCAACCTCGGACTTTGAAACTTACATTGGAACCCACTGTAAAGTTAAAAGGCTATTTCTATATAATGTGTGATTATGGTGTGTGCTCACATTAATAATAACATCAAATGAATCAACAATAAACACTCAACAAGCAAATCAAGATATAACATTGAAAAATGATTAATAAATAAATATTAAATAAATAAACTCATGAATAAATAAATGAATAATAAATACATGAGAATAAATAATACACTAATCATAAAATAGTAATATAAATATATTATGTAAGTACATGACTAAAGGCGAGTAATAATAACACATACACAAGTAAGTAAATAAACAAAGAAAGAAATAAATAAATAAATAAATAATAGCAATTAGTCATGACTAATAACAATATAATTATCAAACATATGAACATACAACTAAACACGAGTAAATAATAAATAAGCAAATAAATAAATCGATAATTATATGAATAAATAAATTAATATTTGATATCAATTAATCATGAATAATAGCATTATAACTATCAAATATATGAATATATAATTAAACACAAATAAATATTAACATATGCTTGAGCAAACAAATAAATAAATAAAATATGATAAACATGAATAAAATTAATATTAATAAGTAAATATATCATCAAAAATAATAAATGATCATATAATCATGCATCATAATCAACATATAAATAACGAGAAATAAATAAATAAAATAAAATAATAAATAAATAAAAAGAATCATAACATCATGGTAAGATAAATAATGTGAATATGTATCTAAACTAGTACATGGAGTCTCAAATTACATTAAATAGTTGAAAAAAGGATGAAAACAGACAAAAAACCAGCTAAAAAAGGCCACTGAGTCAATTGGGCTGCTCTAGACCGAGTTGGGCTGATTTAACTCGGTCCGGGTTAACTAAAATGGTGGGTTGGGTCAACGTTGTTAGAATCAGAATTGATCAATAAATCGTTTTTCCTAAAAATCTTGAATCTAAGTAGGGCTGTTAATTGAGCGAGCTAGCTTGTGAGCATTTATCGTTTGGTTCGGCTTGACTCGAGATTGAATTCTATGAATCAAGTTTGAGTAAGGCTGTATTTGGCTCGACTCGGTTATAAGTCGTACTCGATTCATAGCTGGACGCGATAATATAATATAATAATATATATAATATTATCTGCTCAAAATATATTTAAAATCATAGATAAATATTATTATTGACTACGTACTAAAGGAGGGCGGTAGTGGGGGTGTTTTATTTTTGTTTTTTTTATTATCAAATGTGGGTCATCCTTCTAATTGAACAATCAAGATTAAAGTTTGAAACATAAACATTATCGTCCCCCGACTAAGATAATCTATATATATATATATATAATTGTAGCTAGTTATATTTATTTATATACAACAAAATAACAAAGTAGCCAATGTGCAAAAAAGAAATAAAAACGAAACAAACTTTAATCGAGCAAATCTTGACTTGCATTGTGAATAGCCTTAATCATTGAGGTATATAAATGAGTCTCTTATTACGAGAAGAATAATTTTAATAATAATGATAGGGCAGACTTTTCCTAATCTTGAGCCTACTTTGCACTTTGAGATGTTTCAAAATGTAGTTCAAAGTTCAAAACCCAAAAAAACAATGTAGGCTTAGATCTATATTATTTTATTTTAAACAAATAACATCCTCAACATCAACGCGGGGATAATTTAGTTGGGAGAGCGTCAAACTGAAGATCTAAAGGCCGCGTGCTCGATCTAAGCTCTTCTTATTATTTAATAGCATTTTTTGTTGGATACATGTACAAGAAACACTGAGATCGTAATTGGTATTTGGGCCTAAGCCCAGATAGCCCTTCGGCAACCCTTATGCCTTCCATTATTAATAATATTTGGGCCTAAGCCCAGATAGCCCTTCGGCAACCCTTATGCCTTCCATTATTAATAATTTCCTCCACCCTAAGAAAAAGGGAAAAAAGAAAATCATATTACCACATGTATCTTAACTTAATTTACGATTCTTACTTATTTTTAATGATTATTATAAACATATAAATTAATTAAATTTTTACGAGCCCATGATAAATTTTTTTACTAAACTAGTCATATTTGAATTATATTCAATATACATTACAATTAAATAATGAATTCCTAATAATAATAGTTTAAACTATTATAATACTTAATTTATATGTTTTGAATAAAGAAGGGTAAAATTGTAAAAATATTTAAATTTTTTATAAGAAGAGCAAAATTGTAAAAATATTTAATTATTAATACTTAATAACACGTGACAAATTTATAATACGTAGACCCCACAGTGAGCATAATTGTGGAGGCTCCTTTCAAAAGGGAATGTTGCTTAATATATTAGAAAAGATAGAATATTAAATAGATAGATAGATAGATAGATATTATAGTAAAATGTCTGCAATTTTGGCAGTGCATTGTAGCATATCAAATGTGGGCCGCTGGATTTCAATCCAGACCCCCCCCCTCCCCCAACCCCCTGACCCAGTCTATCTGCCTGCCCACCCTCCCTCCCTCCCGCCGCGCACGTCCCGCTCACCCACCGACGGCAATAAAATGCCGCTACACCCCCCCCCCCCCCCCCCAACCCCAAACCCCCCGACCAGCCTGTCTGCCTGCCTACCCTCCCTCGCCACCGGACCATGCAGTCACCTCCCCCAGACACCCCCTGCCACCCCCACCCCAACTGCTGCTTGCCTGCCCCTCCCCCGCCTGCCTGCCCCCCCCGGCTCGCGCCCCCCCCCCCCCCCCGAACGCCTTGACGTGTCGAACTCGTCACATTGAGGGTGGGCTATTTTTTAATGATATTGGAATTTTGTTGAAAATTTTTTTAATGGGCTTCAGTGACAACATTTATAATCATCTGATTAAATTAAACAATGAATTTACTAAACAATGAAAATAAAAATTTTTGAGGACATAATGGTTGCCTTGATTTCTTGTACTTATGTTTCTATCGGTGTAAAAAAATATTTTTAAGTCAAAAATATTTGTGAGTGGAGTCGAGGAGGCCAGAATTGCATCTGTCAGCAAAGAACAAATCCAGCTGAATACGAGCATCAGGTAAGAGTTAAGCCTTTGAAAGTACTTTGACTTAATTAAAGAATGTTTATTGCGACTATTTTAGTTGAAAATATTCTTAGTTTTTATAAATTTTGTATTTTTTAAGAATGGACAATCTTCAAGATAAAGGATATGACGAAGAAGAATTAGGCCAACATATTACAACATTCTATCCTATTGTAGAAGATGAGTTCAAACCGAAGGTTGGAATGCAATTTGATTGTTTGGACGATGCACTCAACTTATACAGTAGTTATTCAAAAATGGCCGGATTTGGTGTACGTAAACATAGTACAAATTATCATAGGAGAACAAAAGAGTTATGGTCTCAAGTGTTTGTGTGTTCTAAAGAAGGACATTTAAAAAAAGATGAGGCACAAAGAGAAATACCCCACAAAGGAAAAAAAGAACTCATCCTATAATTAGAGAAGATTGTCAAGCACGCATCAGGGTAACTAAAAATAAAGAGGGCACATGGAAGGTCATGCATTTTGAAGAAGGACATAGTCATGCACTCCTTACACCATCAAAAACTCAATTTCTCAGGTCACATAGGCATGTTACAAGTGTGCACCGAAATTTGATTGACACATTTGGAGAGGCTAACATAAAAACTTCTCAACTAATGTCTGTGCTAGAAATTGAAGCAGGTGGGGCTGAAAATATTGGTTGTACAGAGAAAGATATTAGAAATGCCCAGACAAAAAATAAAGAAGAGATAAAGGAAATTGATGCCCAATTATTGATGGAACATTTCGAGGAAATGAAAGAGATGAATGACTCCTTTTTTTATTGCTATGAAGTAGATGATGAGGGTAGATTGAAGCATTGTTTTTGGGCAGATGGAATTGCAAGAAAAAATTATCAGCTTTTCTCAGATGTGATGATTTTTTATACAACATATGATACAAATAAATATGCACTTGTTTTTGCACCATTCACCGGAGTAAACCATCACAGGCAAACAATTACATTTGGATGTGCTTTTTGTGTAATGAGAAGACTGAGTCGTTTGTGTGGCTGTTTGAAACATTTTTGAAATGCATGGATGGAAGGCATCCAGGGGCAATTGTTACTGATCAAGATCCTGCAATGGATAAAGCAATTAAATTGATATTTCCTTCAACATATCATCGTCTTTGCATTTGGCATATCCTTAAGAAGGAAAGTGAAAAATTAGGTGCAATTGCTCACAAAAGGGAGTTTTATGAGTCATTCCATAGTTTAATTTATGGTGCCGAAAACAAAGAAGAATTTGAATCACAATGGAGTGAAATAATGAAAGACAATTGCTTGGAGGAAAATGAGTGGTTAAAATCTATATATGCAATTCGTCATGCGTGGGTGCCTGTGTATAGTAAAGGTATATTTTTGGCTGGTATAAGAAGTTCGCAACAAAGTGAATCTCAAAACTCATTTTACTCAAGGTATGTGAACAAAAAAATAGCCTTATTGAGTTTATACATAGATTTGAGAGAGCTATCAAAAGACAGAGATTGAACGAGGCAAAAGAATCTTATGAAAACTCATATAAAAGCCCCAAATTGGTCACTCCATTCAAGATGGAATGTAAGATGACAAAGGTTTATACTCGAAAAATGTTTTATAAGTTTCAAGAAGAACTACAATACAGTTTGGTTTGTTGCTCATCTCATAAGAAATTAGATGGGGAGGATGTTGAACAGTATGATGTAACATGTTGTAGAAATAATAAAGAGTTGGTTGCACGTGTTACTTACATAGGAGTTGACAGTAGATGCACATGTAGTTGTCAACTTTTGGAAAGTGAAGGTATTCCATGTAGGCATTTGCTGTATGTACTGAGATTGAATGAGGGTGATATTTTTCCTCAACTCTATATCATGAAGAGATGGACAATTGAAATAGCAAAGGAAGTTATTTTTGATGGTGATGGAGTGGAACTTCGTGGTGATTGCAACAAAACTTTATTCTCTAATTGGGGAGAATTGCACTGTATATTTAATCGATGGGCCAAAAAGGCATATTCATCATCTGAGAAATTTGAACTCGCCAAGCAAAAACTTTTGGAGATAGAGAAATTGGTAGAAGATGTGGTAGATGATCCACATCATGGAATACAAGTACATCATGGAATACAAGTACATCCAGGCACAATCAAAGACAAAAGGAAGTGGTAAAAGATGGAAGAGTGGTAAAGAACTTGCAGTGGACCATATGGTAAAAGATAGGCTATGCCATGGTTGCAATAAATGAGGAGTTGGGCATGATAAGCGCACTTGCCCTGCAATTGTAGCACATCGGTAATGTTGCCTAACACAACCCTTGTTTTGATCTTTGTTATATATAATTTATGTGATTATTTTCCATGTTTTGTTTATAAATATGTAGGCAAAAAAATGTTCCATCTGAAAGTGGAGTCGTGGAGTCTATTCAGGGGCGTCGGTGCAGTGATGGCGAATCTCAAAGCAGTGATGCAGAACGACTATGATAGCTCCGAATCTGGAAGGACTTATAATCTTAGTGATTTGTAATTTATTTCCATGAATTGTATTGGCTTAATCAAACTTGACAAATTTGTAACTTGTAAGTTTTGATACTTGTATATTCATCATGTGGAAGAAAATTAAATGACATGGCTCTCATGTGTTTTGCTTCTAATGTGTTTCAGAATTCATGAACATAATTTAAATGTTATCAGAATATATAAGAGTATGCCATTTTTTTAATTTATAGTTGATCGCAAAATTAATTTTACAACTGTTTACCGAGTTAGGATGCATTATTTCATAATATTGACTCGAGTCGGGACCGAGTCAAGTTTTTATTGACTCGAGTCGAGATCACGTCAAGTTTTTATTGACTCGAGTCGAGATCACGTCAAGTTTTATTGACTCGAGTTGAGACCGAGTCAAGTTTTTTATTGACTCGAGTTGGGACCGAATCAATTTTTTATTGACTTGACTCGAGTCGAGACCGAGTCAAGTTTTTATTGACTCAAGTCGAGACCGCGTCAATTTTTATTGACTTGACTCGAGTCGAGACTGAGATCAAGTTTTTATTAACTCTGAGTCGAGACTGAGTCAAGTTTTTATTGACTCGAGTCAAAACCGAGTTAATTTTTTATTACCTTGACTTGAATCGAGACTAAGTCAAGTTTTTATTGGCTCCAAGTAGAGACCGAGTCAACTTTTTGACTTGACTCGAGTTGAGACTGAGTCGAGTTTTGATGACCAAGTTAATTTTTTATTGACTTGACTCGAGTCGAGACCTAGTCAAGTTTTTATTAACTCGATTCGAGACCGAGTCAAGTTTTTATTGACTCGAGTCGAGACCGAGTCAATTTTTTATTGACTCAAGTCGAGACCGAGTCCATTTTTATTGACTTGACTTGAGTCATGGCGGCACAAGTTGCTGGTGGTGGCAGGGGCGGTGGCTGGGTGCTGGCGTGGGCAGCAGTGACAAGTGCTGGCAGGGGACGTGTCAAGTTTTTGTTGGCTTAACTCGAGTCGAGACCTAGGCAGGTGTTTGTTGGCTTGAGTTGGGGCCAAGTCAAATTTTTATTGACTCGGGTCGAGATCGAGTCGAGTGGTCATTGCCTTGGGGCGAGACCAGGGTTTTGTTGGCTCGACTCGAGTCGGAGCGGGTGGTGGTGGTTGTGGGGGCGGTGGCTGGGTGCTGGCGGGGGCAACGGTGAGGGGTGTGGTCATGATCGTCGTGGGAGGGGGGTCTGTGGGCCGTCTAGATTTCGATTTAGCGGCCCACGATGCATGCGCTGCCAAGAAGGGCCAACGCATTGCAGCGCTGCTCATATCATAGATATATAAGTAGAATATGTAAATAGATAACTAGATAAATAGATAACTCTTTTTAAAATTATATATACATATATATACACACACACACACACATTATACATATGCATATTTCGCAATAATGTGTGTGATGCAGTTGATTGTTCAGATAAGGTTAAATGTGTTCAATTTGGGAAAAAATTTATCCACTCCTCATTTTTTTGCAACCCACTTGTGCCCTGTTTTGATTGGGCCACTTAAAGCCAATGTGAACTTTTACTAATCATCTCAATAAACAAAAAACTCAACTCTGTATCTAAAGACTATAGTACAAAAAAGAACATGGTTAACTTCACAATGGAATCCGGTTGACAAAACATAAAAAAACATATGTACAATAAAAAACCCAGTAAACACTTATTGTAAAACTCGGTTGGCGTAACCCAAAAAATCCACTTGTAGATATAAAATCCATCATACCCAGAAAGAATAAAGGCTAAGGCATCATCAGATGCCAGTGTTGGGTTTATCCCACATCGGTCATAGAGGTTGTTGGTGACTTGTATATAGGCTAATGGGAAAGCCTTATTCCTTGAGCTAGCTTTTGGATTAAGAGAGGCCCGTGACACCTATTGCGAGTTTTCTTTGGTTGTTTAAAGTCCTTTTTGGGGCCCGAAGGGTCCAACAGTGGTTTCGGAGCTTGGGTGGGGGCCCAAAGGGCCCAACAAGTGGTATCAGAGCCAAGTTTGAGCCGGGTTTGCCTACGCCGATTGTTGTTGTTTCCTTCATGGGTTCCACCTAATGATTTGAAGGGGAGTTTGCCAGGTGGGTGCCGTCTGATTTAAGGGGAGTGTGTCAGACGATGATGGTTTCGGGCCATGCCCGATGTGTGAAGGGGAGTTGTTGGGTTTATCCCACATCGGTCGTAGAGGTTGTTGGTGACTTGTATATAGGCTAATGGGAAAGCCTTATTCCTTGAGCTAGCTTTTGGATTAAGAGAGGCCCGTGACACCTATTACGAGTTTCCTTTGGTTGTTTAAAGTCCTTTTTGGGGGCCCGAAGGGTCCAACAGTAGTTTCGGAGCTTGGGTGGGCCCAAAGGGCCCAACAGCCAGAACATCATACCCTAACACCCGGTCTTCGCATAGAATAAACTATAAGCTCATCCTACCCACGTTTCTCTGCACACATGTTTCGTGTACTTGAGCTTGTTCATCGTCATATTCTAGGACTTTAAAGCTTACACACCTTGCAAATGATTGTTAGTCTTTGCCCTAAAGTTTATCTGCTCCACTTTGATAATAGTAATAAAACAAAGTAAAATATTGAACAAATGTGCGCAAACATCATACCATGAAACCCAATCCTATATACATAGTTCATAATCAAGTTTGGGCTCATGCCCACAAATATAGTCATTCATAAAAGAGTTCAATACATAAACACACCTTATACGGCTCCCGCCACCACCACTGAACCGTCGATCCTCGCGTCTAGCCAGCCAAGGCCACAGGACCTCACCTACGTGCATATAGGAAAAACATCAGTAATCAAAAGAGTTGGTTGTCAGTTCTAAATAACTACTGACATAATCAAAACTAGCAAGTGGGTGTTCCATTAGCCACATAAAACTTAGAAACTTTTAAAAGCCTCACAAGGCTACAAGCAGGGATTTCATATAACATAGGTTGGAGTACATGCACGACAAAAAACAAATTTGTACAATAGACTTATGCCCTCACATCCCCCCCCATATAACGCCCACTACGATATTCAGGTGGTAAAAGGAACAGTTAGGTTAGTGCCACAAATTTCAGAAATATTCTACGTTAAGCAGCAACCTCATATATTGCACTACTCTAGGGTTTAAAGAAATACTAGTGCAATTCATACTGCCTGTACAGATCTTTCATGTTCGTAAAACCATAAATCCTCATATACTTAAATATATCAGGCTTGGGAAGGGAGTTGTATAATATTTTACTGGGGATTATCTTTCAAAAACCATCAAGGGATCTTAGCCTTAAAGTTTTATTAAACGTATGGAAAATATGGCTAAATGGCCTAACATTGAAGGGATTTGATACTTAAATATTATCAGGCTTGGGAAGGGAGTTGCATAATATTTCTCTGGGATTATCTTTCGAAAACCATCAAGGGATCTTAGCCTTAAAGTTTTATTAAACGTATGGAAAATATGGCTAAATGGCCCGACATTGAAGGGATTTGATACAACGTTGTCGATGTCATCCTATGCCCAAGACGCAAATAAACTTGACACACAAGGAGCCAAATAGAGGAGAAGCAAAAGGGAGTCCCTAGAGACCTGGACGAGTGAAGCTCCACATCCTAGATCAACGAGCTCATCTCGCGTATACTAGCACAGAGATGGAACAGAATCAGACTCGGATCACATCGACACACACATCGAGGCAAAACCTTAACATATTCACAACACATAAGACATTTAATTAACTTAATTAGTTACATTAATGGAGTGTTAAAACCCATTAGATAACTTAATTAGGGTTTAGAACAACATGTTACTTAGTTAGAAAAGTCCAATACTTAGGTTTGAATCGAATACACTTAACCAGAAGATTTTTCAGACAGACCCAAACAATGCCCAAATAGATTGAAATTTAGACCAGTGGGCCCTAACACTCTAAGGGTTAGGTGGAAAATTTACTAAGTGTTGGCTCATAGGCCAACATAGTAAACTAGGCCCATTAAGGTTGGGCTAAGGTGCTAGGAATAGCATTCCTAGGTCTCACACCAATTTTGTTAACTGCCGTTCATGGGTTTGGAGTTATGGAAGTAGGGTTTCACCCAACATTTTTGTACACTCTTGAAAACCGATTAAACTAACCACCTAAATAATTTTTAATTAGTGCTAAAACTTACAATTTTCTAGTAGACAATTATTAAGTCCATATATATTTTTTACAGAATTTATTAACCATTTTTAATTAGCTCACCATAGAGCAAAATCTCATAGCAGGGCAAATCATTCATACATCACAGCTAACACCCCAATTAGTTAATGGTTTTTTTCATGCCCTCTAAGTGATTATTTTAGTGTGGTAAATTTACAGGAGCAAGACAACACATAGACCTACAAGCATGCAAAATATGGGCATCAATAGCAACCTACCGTAGGGTTTAAAAAATTGGTGAAAGAGGCGACCAGCTGACAAGGACCATGAAAGCTGTCATCTTTTACCAAGTTTAGCACCTTACATGATCATACATGTCATATCAAAACAGATAATGATTATCAAACTTGTAGATCTAACTTTCATGAACACAAAAAGACCAATATCATGCAAAAAACTGTCTACAACGTAAGATATGAATTTTATATTAAAATAGTGCATGCCAATGACAATTAATCATTCACAAATACATAACTACTTCTTATTCACATGAAAATGAGATTATTCCAAAGCCTACTGACTATTTTCAAACAAATCTATATGAGAAAAATGCAAGAAAAATACAATAAAGTATGCATTCATACAAATGGCAACCAAAAACACACAAAAGAGGCAAAAGAAGGGGCTCTTACCTCAAATGGCTCTAAGGGAGGTCTCTTAAAGCATCCAATCCCAAGAGCTACCACCCTAGGGCTAGGCTTGGCTTGAAGGGGCCTAGGAGAGGTCAGGAAGGGCTAGAAAAGGAATGGAATGGCCAAACAGCAAGGAGGAGGTCGGAGCAAAAGATTGGAAAGGGTAGAAAATGAAGGGGAGAGGGGGGCCAAATAGAAAAGGGAATAAGCTGCAAGCAAGCACTCACCTACCACCTTAGTGTTGGCACTCACCTGCATTTCAGGGTGCTCTTTAGGCTGAGCGCAGGGTTGCACGGACTTAGGGTTTCACCCAAGGCTGCTGGGGTGACCTTGGGAATCGTACTATAGGTCCTACTAGGACCAAGATTTCAAATCCTTGGGAACCTCGGCAAGCAAACTAGACTCACAAAGGACACCAATCCTAACATCTGACTAGCCCCAACTTGACTGAATAGAAAATAAGAATGGGTCGTGTGTAGCGTCCAACAAGGGTACCAATGCTGAAGTAGGCTCGAGTCGCCAACACATATCATACCATACTCAAACCACGGCAAGAAGAGCCAGAGCCAACTAATCTAATTCAGGTAATGACCGAACTGACTCAAAAACCCTTGAGTTAAGGACTTGGGTTTTATAAGGGCTACCAATTGTGTACTCAGAAACTAGTTAAAATATGATGGAAAATGCAATTTTGAGCATGTGGGTTTTTCAGGTTACACCAACCGAGGTTCCCTATAGGTCTCTCACTGGGGTTTTGAGTTCCTAGGTTTTTTGGGTTGTGCCAGTTGGGTTTCATAAGAGTCATTAATTGTATACACAAAACCTGAGTATATATATAATGGAAGATATACATCTTGTGCATGTGGGTTTTTTGGGTCACACTCAACCAAGTTTCACTATTGATTCTTATTGAATTTTAGAGTTCTTGGGTTTTTCGGATTGTGTAATTCGGGTTTCATAAGATGTCCACTCACCGTGTATGTACACAAAGCCTACTTAATATATGATGGAAGATACACATTCTGTGCATGTGGGTTTTTCAAATTATACTAACTAAGTTTCAACTATAGGTTCTTACTGGGTTGTTGAGTTCTTGTGTAAAACCCTAGCTTTGGGCTAGGGTTTTACCAACTTATTGTATTGTCCCGCTCGAGCCGTTATAGCATTTAGTATCTGTTTGGGCTTTTTCAGGGTCCTATTTTACATGCATAATAGGGAATTTGGTCTACCAGATTGTCCATATGAGGCTAGTTTGATTTGGGTCTTAGATCTTCGTCCAATCGAGTTCAAGGTTTTAAGGCCCATTTAGCTTCCTCCCTCGATTTCCATCTATAGAGTCTCCGTCAGGCTTTGAGTTATTTTTGACTTTCGTCGGAGTCAATCTAAGTTTTTCGTCTATATATATTGCATATATCTTACCTGGACCCACCGGCCCACAAATTGTCAAACAACCAGATCTTGCCATGTGGCAAGATCAGGGTGGTACAGAGAAAACACTAGCAATAACTCCCATTTTTTGGTGAATTTCTCACAATTTTGGAGGAATTTCACTAGAACCGCCGCTGCTGCCACTTTGTGCGGCCACCGGCGAGTCTTCTACCCCTGTCCACACCACCATACCTTGTGGCCGACTATCAATCCATACCTGTCACCACCACCGGCTCCACAACAGTCGCCATAGGTGACAGCTTTTGTTCGCTGGTTTTTCACTACCGCTGCCGTTGTTTGAACGATTTTGCTGGCGCTCGGCGAGCCACTTCTGGCTGATCAAACTACTCTAGACAACTTTCCCTTATCAAGGTAGAACTTTTAAGACCACCTACGACCACCACCGTGGCTGTGATCACCGCTTGCGACATTGCCATACCCGATTGTGATTCCGTCCATTTTTGGCTGTTTTCTGACCACTCACCAGCCAAACTTTATGGATGTCCACCACCACCATGCTCCCCGTCGCATGGGCAGCCGATCAGGACCAACGGCAACCCATGGCGCACCATTGTTGGCGATTTTTGGCAACTGGCACACTGGCGATCGTCTGGCCCTTCTTCCCGTGTCTGCACGCGTGTTGAATCCGTCTGCCGCGTCTATGACCATGTCCACCCAGTCAAAAATGCAAGTTGCTCGAGAAGAAATTAAGGCAGTTCATGGAATGGACAAACAAAGATACAGGTTTTTCTTAGAAATTATTGACAGAAGATGGGAAAACCAATTCAATAATCCTTTGCATGCAGCACCTATTTTCTTGAATCCACGTATCCACTAGCAAGAGGAGTTTGTCAATATAAGTTATTTAATATCTATAAAGTATTGTGTATTAAAATGATCTATTAAATGACTTCTATTTGACACATTTATAGCTTAGTTTTTTTTTTTTTGAGACAAATCCCAGACATCATGCGTGGAGTTAATGACGTAATTTGTCGTCTTGAACCTGATCTGGCTGCCAGATCAATGGCCTCATGGCAGGTTTAGTTTTCTAAGTTAAATTTTATTATTTTGTTAATTATAATTGGAAAATTCTGGTTATGTTTATATAATATATTTAAATTTAGATATTTTACTATTTCATGGCTAGGGGTGGGCATCGGTCAGACAGACATCGGACAAGTTATTGTCCGTGTCTGTCCGAAATTTTGTCGGACAAAATTTGTCCGACCGAATCATTGTCCGACTTGTCCGTCGGGCCCAAACAGTGTCCGCGGACAGTCCGAAATCAAATAGAAACCTAGCACTGTTTCCGTCTCGCCGCCGCCGCCTTACGCGCCGTCGCCGCCGCCGCTTGCGCCGCTACCTCGCCGCCGCCTGCAGCCGCTCTGCGAACTGCCTTTGCCGCCCTGCGAGCCTCCACCGGCCTCCGCCGCCCTGCGCGCAGCGAAACCCCTCCGCCACCGCCTGCCTCCGCCGCCCTCTGCGCGCCGCGAAACCCCTCCGCCGCCGCCTGCCTCCGCTGCCCTCTGCGTGCAGCGTAACCACTCTGCCGCGCCTGCCTCTGCCGCCCTCGGCCGCCCTGCCCGCCCGCCCTCAGACGCCCTGCCTCCGCCTGCCTGCCTCCGCCAGCGCCTGCCTCCGGCCTCACGGTGGCTCGTCGGTGGCTGGTGGTGGTCGAGATGTCACGGCGACGGTACGGCTGGGCGGGGCGGCGTCGATCGGTGGCGGGATGGCGGCGGCGACGGCGCTAGGGTTTGGGGGGGTTTGGGGGAAAAGATGATCGGTGGCAAACTCGTAAATAAGACTTGACTCGATACCGGCACGAGTCAAGAATAATAACTAACTCGGAATAAAATCTTCAAAAAATCCAAAAAAATCAGGAAAAATCCCATAAAATAAAATAAACACCACAACATCCAAATGACATGCGCTATAACTAATAATTCTACCCTATAACGCGTCCTAATGTATTATTTGGCCTAAAATAATTCTATTCGACTCAAAAATAACGGTCGAACCGACCGGTTCGGACTATAAAACCCTGACTTGGGACACGGGTTTTACAGAGGGAACTGGAAGTTATGGAACTATTTATTTATGGAAGAATATTGAAGGGAAATGTCCTAATTTCAAAATGAAGAAGACAAAAAACATGAGTAATTAACTTTTTTGTATTTTTTTCATGTAGGTGAGTTACATTGGATGAAGAATTAACTATTAAAATATTTTATCTTTGAAGTATATGTAATATTGGAGTATATTTTGATGTCAATGATTATTTTAAAGTTTTTATACATTGATTATTTTTTGTTTGACTTTAAAAATTGAGAACATGCTAATTAAATTGTAAGTGGTTTGATATGATTATTAATATGAATGTATAGTTCTAAATTCCTAAATATAAGAGTGACTTTTATCTTTTTTCTATGTATGTCATTTTTTGTTATTTTAGATATTAAATATCAAATTTTATGTATAAACTTAATAAATTTTACTGTATATTATATTTTAAAATTTTCATAAACTATAATATTAGCCTTACAAATGTTGAAGATATTATATTATTGATATAAAATATCGGACACTCGGTCGGTCATTCGGTCGGACAAAGAAATGTCCATGTTTGGTTTGTTTTAATTCGGTCAGATTCGGTCGGTCAAATTCGGTCGGACATACTTCGGACTTCGGTCGGACGGATAAATTCGGACATCCACACCCACCTCTATTCATGGCAAACGGTGACTCTAGTCGCAATTTAGCGGAGAGCAATCAAAAGATACTCCATCCAAACACTATATCATATAATATTTTAGTAGATTAATATTCATCTGTCTTAAATCCTAACTATAAACTAATGCTATTTGTATCTACATGGTGGGAGCAACATGGGATTCATTGTCCATAGAATTGCTATCAAGGTTCTTAGCCAAACATGTTCTCAACTGAATGTGAGTACAATTGGAGCACTTTTGACCAAATTCATACAAAGAAACGAAATCAATTTGCTCAAAAAAGGCTAAATGACCTTGTTTATTTCCAGTATAATTTGACATTAAGAGAGAAAAGGTTAAGATGGAGATCCAATTATGATGTTGTGACAGAGCATTTGATGCTTCAAAATCCTCTTGATGAGTGGGTAGATAACAATGTAGAAATTGGGAATGAAGTTGAGGTACATGACTATTTCCACCATTGCTTAACTTATTCTAATGTTCTTCTAACATTTTGAATTAATTGAAGTATGCCAGCTCTGTCTCATTGTTATTATTTCACAGGACTCGGTATGTGGCAAAGAAAGTGATTATGAAGATCAAGTAGATGTTGGATTAACTATTGTTGCTTCAGAAAATACAAGTGTTGATGAAGTTCCTATTGGGTCCAATACAAGAGTAGATGAGCCTCAAGCTACCGGTGATGAAAATTTGGAGTCAGGCATTCCATCAACTTATCCACAAGAAGATAATGAATCTGACCATGCGAGGACATTAAAGATGATCTAGTTGATTTAGTGATGCATTAGTAGTAGTTATAATTTCCCAATAATACCTATATGACATTAGCAATTGGCATAGTCATCTCATTTAAGTCAACATCTTACTTTATAACCTCTAGTTCATAGTAGCATTTTGCTTTTGGTTATTTAGGTAAGCGACTCAATATGAGAATTAAGAACATGACAAGCCCTCTATTGATTTATGTACTTTTGAATCTTTGACTTTTGAGATATGAGCTCCCATTTGTTTAGTTTAAGACTTTTTAGGTGTGCAATAAATACTACGTATGATGGACGTCCCTCATTGTTTTTTGTTGCATTTGAGATATTAAATTATTTATTCACTAATTGAAGAATGATTGTTAATTAAATGATCTATATAGCTCATAATATTTATATTAATTTATGACTTGGGAAGATACTTAGGTTGGTACCGGGTACCCAAATGTGTTGGGCCGATTCAAAATGAGACAGAATCGGTCTTGAACCAGTTTGAATCACACTTAGATTTAGGGTTGTTAAATGAGCGACCAAGTCGAGCTAAGCTTGTGCTCGAACTCGACTCGAAATCGAACGAGTTTTGAATATATATACTTGAAATAAGACGCAAGCATTTTTTATGTTGTTTGAGCTCGACTCAAACTTGAATACACTTAAATTGTTTAATTTTAAGGAGTCTGAAACTAGTTCGTTTAGGAGCTTGAAACCACACGATTATAAGGTCGAAAGTAGTTCACGAGCTAGCTCACTCAATTAGCAGCTTAGCAGTAATGACCCTCCTTAGCGAGCCGAGAGTTACCAAAATATATGCAAGTACATACAAATAAAAATGCATATACATGATAAAACATGCAAACAATTATGCATGAGATATAATAAAATAAAAATAATTTAGAAATAATTAACCATGATAATTTAAACATGTTTAAGAAATTATTAACCATAATAATAAATCATGTTATATAAAATGGTTCCATGCAAACGATGCCACAAAATAAAATAAATACACAAAAACAGAGTCCCAAAGTCTCCAAACTGGTAAGGGAACCACCAACCATGCCATCAACTATCAACGTGAAGCTGCTCACCTGCAGTCACAATGCCATGTTAGTGCTAATACTACTGAGTCGTATAATTGTAAGAAATAAGTCAATATATTATACATCATTATTTATCAAGTCTTTTAGTAATTATGAACCTATATCGAACTCCAGTTATGCCAGGAGGGTGGTCGTCTCATCCAGCTCTAATTTCATATATACGCGTGCACACTACGTAGCCCATGGCCTTTAGTTACCGATATTCGTTATTGATTTACTCTCTCGGTATCACAAATGTACAATAAGTCGTCTTACGCTATGTCACCCGTTTCGGTATGGAGGTAAGTATTTTATCTTTCAAATAATTTTAAGGGTGCGGCCCCATGTTGAATTGAGTGAATTCTTTGGCCACGGTTGCAGTTTTGCGCTCAGCGCATGATGGTTGAATATAGGCTCAAAGAACTCATGCAATGCCATGACCAAAACTTGACACAACAGCTCATACAATAGTTTAAATATTAGAGATTTAAATTTACCAAGATTAACTTGGAGAAAAATAAGGTAATTAATTATCCATGTCACTTAATTATTTAATTTAAACAAATTAAGTCAAAAATTAAAATAGTTAGAATCAAAAGCACATAATGAATTTCTCATTAGGTGAAACAATGTATAATTACCCACTTGAAAAAAATCATTTAATCATAGGTGCAACATAATCATAGAAATAGTATTAATATGATTCCTTAGTAAGATAATTATTTCACCGAAAAAATATATAGTAAGTGTCATCTCAATAACTCGAATTCTTAAATTTAGATTTTTATTTTGTATTGCCCATTAAACAATAATGTATGCAAGCAACAATTATTTACTCAATTAATAATAACTTAGATAATAATTCATTCAATTTTAATATTTCTAAAACATTATGCTATAGACATTAGATTCTATATTGTATGTTATTATTTAATATTACTTGTACTAATGTTCAAGGATACTACTAGTCTAATTATTTTAAATTGTTTAACTTGATAATGGTTCAAATTTTATTTACTTCAAGTGTGTTATTAAGGTTCAACAATTGTAATTATCACAATATTATATTTTAATAACCCATATTACAAACCTTAATTGACCAATTATTAAAATAATCAATTTTATCTATTTCATGTTTAATATTTAAGCCTCTGATATAAATATATTATAACATGTTATTAACTAGTATTACATTAATGATAAAAGTGAAAATTTTACTTCATTAATCATTTATAACCACCCATATTTACTAATAAAATTATAATACATGAATCGATTATCAACAATTAATTATTATAGTAATATTGGATTAATACAATTTATTTAACCCAACTATGATTATTTGTAGGCATAAATTAGTTATTAATTTAATCATCATAGTCACGTTTACGTATTAAACACTTAGATAACAAAAGATCATTTTTAATAATCTAAATTAATCATAGCAGTTTTATATATAATTTAAAATATAATTCATTAATTAATTGATAATAACAATTTATATACAACATATATAAATGACAAATTTATTCCCACGCAGCAATAACGTGAAATAATTATATTACCCATTTAAGATTTGGTACAATAATTAATTAACTGAGCAATAGTAAGCAATATTCAATATAATACCAATATTTATATGAATCGTGGATTAGCACTAACAATGCTTGTCATAATACAAAACATTAATATTGTTAATATCAATTAATACAAACAAGGGCATTAATCATATTATTAATAAACAGTATGCATAGTAATTCATTTAATCTAAAAAGAGTAACTACATCTTAGATCTATCCAAACACCATGTACGTGATCACCAGCCAAAAATTTGAGTAATAAAAAAGAATCCCCATAACCTACCCATTGTGTATGTATTGGACATTGAGGATGCTTCGCAATACTTGCAACATCTTTTAATTGGTTCAAAAAGACACGCACCCAATGAGATCCATGTATAACAATCACCGTGGCCTACCCATTGTATATGCATTGGACATTGAGAATGCTTCGCAATACTTACAACATCTTCTAATTGGTTCAAAAAGATTCACATCCAATGAGATCCATGTATACCAAAAATGCTGCAATGCGTTGCACAGCATTTTTGCAGCGCATTGCAGCGCATGGCCCATGGGCCGTTGGATGAAAATCCAACGGCCCGCAGCTTTGAAGCCCACCCCGCGACCCGCTAGACTTGCTAGACCCGTTAGACCCGCCAGATCTAACCGACTCGGCCTCCCGCCTGCCTGCCCGCCGACCCCGCCGCCCGTCCAACCCTACCAGCCGCCAAGCGACCGAGTCACCGCCGCGATCGAAGCCGCCCTGCCGCCCGCCACCCTGCCGCGGCTTCCCCGGCACGATCTTCCCTCCCGACCCTGCCCGCCGCCCCGCGACCAACTCCCCACCCCGACGGACCACCCCCGCCACCCCGCCACGGCAGGGTGGTGGGCGGGCGGATGGGCGGCGGCCAGGCGGGCGGGTGGATGAGCAGGCAAGCGGGCGGGCAGGCGGCCAGGCGGGTCTGAGGCGAGTAAGGGGCGGGTCTAGATCTCCAGTAAAATCTGGGCCGCTATATTGAAATCCAACGGCCCAGATTTACTGCGCCGCTTGTGCGCCGCAAAACGTTGCAGTGTGCAGTAACAGCACTCCCATGTATACAGATGCTACAACAGTCATGCAAAATTTGCAATACTTACAACAGTCATGCAAATACTCGTACCTATAATATTAATAACTTGAGATAAATGTTGATGAAGAGAATATTGGACGGTACAACGTCAAATATTTTCCCCTAAACAATGCTCAACGTCTCGTGTACCCGGGAAGAAAATATTTTATACAGTGAAACCCTCAAAAATTTCTCTTATCCTAAAGACTAGTCTTACTGATTCAACCCTAGACTCCCACACTTAGCCGGTTGAACCCAAAAACCAAACCCTACAAAAACAGATAAGATTTCCGGGTTTTACACATTTAGGTTACATGCCAGCTGATATAATAAAATAAAGCGGTTTTTTTGCAAGATACACTTTTATGTTTTTTAATTGACTTTTACATAAATTTAGAAAATTTTAAGAACAAATTCTAATTTAAACCATTAGAGTACATTAAATATTCACATTAAACTTTAGATATTCCTATTTATAATATAATAATAATAATAATTTCATAATTATAAAGTTATTTGTCTTCTTACTTATCTCTAATAATATTTGACATAATTGTTTTTCTTATCTTGATTCTATTAGAATTCCCTAATAGTAATTATAAATATTTTATAATTTTTTATATTTATTATTGATTTTAAAAGAAATTTATAAGAATTACGACAAAAAATTGCCTATGTATAGATTAATTTATTTTATCTAATGCCATGTAATTATAATATAAATATTAAATCTATCTACCTATGTATCACCTACTTAATAATTTACTTAATAATATAAAGTAAAACAGTTTTTGGCCACATGTTTGTCTTACCTTTTTTTAATGATTTCATCAACATTTAGACTAATTACATCATATAGATTTTTATAATAATAAAAAGGCTAAAGTCTATCCACTTAATTATGTAAAATGGTCTATGGCCGCATGTCAATCTCACTTTTCGTATGATTACATCAACGACTAATATTATCATGAATAAACTTTATTCATAAAAAAGGATAAATTTGTAAAATGACAACAAGAAATATATAGAAATTTAGTCGAATTAACAAAGGACGTATGGTAATGAAAGATCCATGGCAAAGCAAAAGTGACTCTTGTTTATATAATAATAATAATAATAATTATTATTATTATTATTATGATTATTATGATTATTATGATTATTATTATTATTATTATTATTATTATTATTATGATATAGTATACATGGCAAAACAAAAGTGACTCCTTTCTTTTCTTCGCAGGTTCTGAAGGCGGCTTGTTGTTTGTTTTAGGGCTTCGAATTTGCGTCAATTCCAAACAAATTAAGTGCTAGCTTCTGTTTTTTAGTGATTTCTTTGTTCTCTTTTTTAGATTGAAAGAAATCTTAAGTCTCCTTCTATTATTTTATTAAGTACATAACAACATACATTAAAAAAGAATATTTTGCTTGAAAAACTTTTTGTAATCTACGTTGTTTTGTTAAGTACATAATAAAATATATTATAAAATAATATTTTCTAATTTTAAATTTTATTTTAAATTAACCGTTACAATTTCTAAAATTTAAATTTATTTTTAGGCTTTCTTTTTTATTTTATGCTTAATTTATGATTTTTAAATTCCAAATTTATAATTACCTAAAGTTATTCATATTTATAATATAATAATAATAATAATTTTCTAAGGTCTCTTTCTTTTTCCTACTACCAATGCCACATTTATACTTATTCCTAAAATCTTGCACTCCTTATTCTTATAGAATTGTAGAGTATAACATGTCTACTTGTATAGTCTATCTATTTTGACCTTTCCCAAAAAACCAATCCAAACAAGTTTGTTCAAGTGCTGAAATTTCTCCCATCCCGCAATTCTTTCAAAAAAAGGCAACCTTTGTTAACCTTTGTTAAATTATTTTTTTTATTATTTATTCATTGGGAGATTAGAAATTGGGTCTAGAGGAGGTGGGGGAAGGGTTTACATAGGTAACTGACCGCTCCTCTTCTATGTTGCCCACCTCCGACCAGGGCAACTACAACCCTTGCTCCACCTCCACCTCAAAGATCATCCTCTTCTTCTCCTATGGAAATTTCAAAGCCATTATGGGCCAACAATTTTGCACGAATGTTTCTAATTCTCCTAATTATTATGGGTATATATATATATATATATATATATATATATATATATATATATATAGCATTAGGGTAACCTAGGGTGACCACCGGAAAATTTCCTGCGGTCGCCCCTAATCTGGACTGTCCAATCATAAGGACAGTCTAGATCTACATATCTTAAAAATTATAACCTCTCCTTCTCCTTGCGCTCCGCTCCCCCTCGTGACCCTGCTCGCCGCCACGATCGTCTCTCGCGCGGGATAGTGAGGGGGCGTAGCGGAGGGCGACACCAGGTAAGCGGGGGCAGACCGAGGCGGCGGTGGGGTCGCAAGGGGGCACGGCAGCGGGCGGGGTAGGGGTCGAGGTCGGGGAGGAGGTGATAGCAAGTGACGACCACGGCGAGGGCGGGGTCGCAAGGGGGCGCGGTGGGGTCGCAAGGGGCTGCGGCGATGGCGGGTAGGGGCCGGCAACTCCGGTGCGGGCGAGGTTGGGGAGGAGGCAGAGGCGAGCGACGGCCGCAGCGTGGGCGGGGTTGCGAGGGGCCGCAGCGGCGTGGGGAGGAGGAGAGGTTATGGTTTTTAAGATCTGTAAATCTGACCATCCTTATGATCGAATGATCCAGATTAAGGACGACGGCAATAATATATATATATATATAACACGATCTAATTCAAAAATCTCCCCCACTTGAGCACGTCTAGCATATATTTTATCGCTTGGAATACTTTTTTTCTTGGTGATTGATGGGTGTTTGTATTATTTATTGTTTTTTATTTGGCAAAAGATGGCTGCGAGAGCGATCAGATCATGTTCAATGAGTGTACGATTTGGGGTAATGTTTATGAACAAGGTCAACAACGCACTCAGAAACGAGAAAGGAAAATATTATGAGTTGCTTGTTCTGATGCTGACTTCCACAATAAGAGGGGGTTTTTTTCTTAATGATGATTAGTTTTTTCATTCGGTTAAAAGATTAAACTTTGCCAATTTACACAATTTTTTTATTCCTTTTTGTGAAGGATCTCAAGTGGTGTTGATATTGATAAGAATGATTGCATCTCAAGGGTGAAAAATATTTTGTTGGGACATAGGGAGTTGTTTGAGTTGAAAGCTTTCCTACCCAAGGAAGGTGGAAAATCCGACGTCTCCTCCTCAGAGGGCTTATCAAAAATTTGGATGATAATGCTTGCATGTTTGTTCTTATATGAGTATGCGCAGGCTGTTGCAAGTGGCCGAACAAGGGCCGATGCTTCTGTTTTGAATGCTCATTGGGGATACCCGGAGAGGAAGAGTCCCCCAAAAGCTCCCACCTGCATTAACATGTGATAACATGTGAAGAGGAGAGGTGTTGATCTTAATTATCACCAATTGATTTCATCTATTTGTATCGGAAATTGCGTGTATGGTTTTGTAGATAGCAATTTAGCAATTCTTATTGATATTAGTCTTCATTGATTTAGGTTTGAACTTGGCATGATAAATAAAGTGGTTTGAAGAAACCATTACGCAGGTTGAAGAGCTGTTGATACTCTTACAAGATGCTCCTGATGTCTTTGATGGCTCGTTACATATTAATGAGTTCTTTTCAGGTTTGTCCTCTTTGTAATTCATTGGAAGTTTGGAACCTTGTTTTGATGGTTCGTTAGATATTAAGGAGTTCTTTACAGGTTTGTCCTCTTTTTAATTCATTGGAAGTTTGAAACTCTGTTTTCATTGTTTAATTTTTCATGTTTGGAATTTTGATTATTTGTTTCTTTTTTTATTCTTTTATGTTTTATTTTCTTAGAGCTTCAAATTTGATGTGCATCGATATTTGGATGCTATTGATCTTATGGAAAAAAATGCTAAAATAGCCTTACCCATATTTTTGGGTAGGCTAAAAAAAGGTGAATTTATTCTTTTGAAAAAAGATTTCAACGAAAAGAATAAGATTACTCCGAGGACAACATCAAGAGCTTCCGCAAATTAGAAGAAGATTGAAGGATAAACCTGATATTGTCAAGTTTATTAGACTTTGATTTCTTTATAAACCTTTAAATTCATAATATTCGTGTAAATTTTTTTGAATACTTATGAATTTGTCATTTATCTAATAATTCCAGTTAGGGTTATTGAGTCATAGATCATATTAATCTTTAAATCAATTTTTTCAAAACTTTTCTTGTCATTTTCATCTATATTTTTTGGCCCTATCTATATCTTGTTTAATGCATTAATAAAATTTACAATGGAATATCTCTTCGTAACAGCAACATCAGAAATCTTTATACATGCTCAAATCAATGTAATTTATATTTTGACATTTTCCCTACTGGGGATTAGATCTTGACGAGTCGACATCTCAATTATTCTTATTTAAGCGATAAGTTTCATTTAATAACTAAATATCCTCTCTTAAAACAGCCCGGTGAGAATTTCGCTGTTTTTTAAATGGTGGGAGTAATCACTTGAGTTCTATAAAATTTATTAATTTGTGTTGAGAAGATAACAAAGAAAAATGGAGAATGAAGAAAGTTGTTGATGCTTGGCATAAAAATATGGTCGTTTGATCATTTTAATTTGTTGACTATGATTTAAGGCAGCCTTTTTTCAACGGCTCCTCACTGGGGGTGTAAACAAGTTGAGCCGAGTCAAGTAAGGATGTTTTTAAATTTGACATAATTTTTGGCAAGTATATTTGAGTGTTTGACAAGCCTTTGATTTATTATAGGTCGAACAGTTTGTTCAAAATTTATGGTATTTAGATTTGACTTGTGTTTGGCTCGCTATATTTTTGAACCAAACAAATATTTGTGTTTGGCTCGTAGTTGACTTATATAGGATCAAAAATTTTTTTCCAACACTATATAAATTCAACGTGACCTCAATAATATTAACGAGCTGAGTTGAGCCGATTATTTTTTTAGTTTAAATACATCGAGCTCAAGTTTCGAGCCAAGTCGAACTGAATACTCCTTAGTTCATCAAATTCTATTCGTTGTTCAACGAGCTACCTATTTCGAACCGAATATTTTTTCGAATATAGAATTAACGAGGCACGAAGTTTCAAAATAAATCAAGCCGAATATAAAATAATTACAAGTAAGATTTAACTTGTTTACATCCCTACTCCTCACCAATATATGGTTTTTGTGAAAATATTAGATAAGCACGACAATCAATTTGTTAATATCTAATTGTCGTCAATCACACAATGCAAGCATGAGAATGTTATTTTATGTTCTATCCAAATCAAATATATATAAAAAAAAGCTTTCTAAGCAAAATATATGAGAACTATTTTTGATGATACAAATCCGAATACGTGGGGGTTGAGATCTATGGAAGTGTATCCAGAACCCAAAATCTATGAACTATATATGGGTGTACCCATTTTTAACGTACGCTTCGGATCTTGCGAGGCCCCTCGGCCCTGCTTCTATGTCCCCCACTCGCTCTCCCAGATCTACTTCTTCTTCCAAGGCCATGATTCATCATCCTTTTTTATCCATCCATATCCTCTTCTCTCCTTCCAATTCTCCTGTTTTGCTTTCCGGGTACTTTTGTTCGTGGTGAAGTTCTCGTCTTTCTTCATTTCTTTGCTGTTTTCTGCCAGCTTTTTGCCGCTTGGTTAATGTCATTTCTGATGTTGCTAGTTGTGTTTTATCTGTAGGCTTTTCCGTTGAAGTTGTTCTTCTAAAGTACTGAAGTTTATATTTTGCCGCGTGGATTGGATTGGTTTTTAAGGGAGTTGTAGCTCTTGTGTAAGTTCCAGTCTGTTGTTGGAGGAGAAGACGGTGATAGAAGATTGAGAAAAAAGCCGTCACCGACAGATGTCTTTCAAAAATATTTTTAGGGAGATCAGAGAGAAGAGGAACAACAAAAATGTGGTTGGTAGCATGTCCAGGCAGCGGGGTTTCGATTGGAAGGAAAGGCAAATCAGGCGCACTCGTTCTCACAATCCTAACGTGGAAAATCGGGTTATTGATGGATTGAATCATCAGAGCAAGTGGGCAAATTTGCCGCCAGAATTGTTGCGGGAAGTGATAAAACGATTGGATGCGAGCGAGAGATCTTGGCCATCTCGGAGGCATGTTGTGGCTTGTGCTTCGGTTTGCAAGTCGTGGAGGGAGATCACAAAACAAGTTGTCCAGGCGCCTGAGAAGTCTGGAATGCTCACCTTTCCTATATCATTGAAGCAGGTTTCTTGTTTAGGCGATCCACATGTTCTATGACTATAGCTCTGTACAGTTGTAGTGGTTTATGCCTTTTTGTTTTCTGATCTGTTCTTTGTTGTTTTTAATTATTCTATTCACAGCCGGGTACTAGAACTGCTCCAATCCAGTGCTTCATGAGGAGGGATCGAGAAACTTCAACTTTCCATCTCTACCTCGGACAGACTCCAGGTATGACTGAACTTTGATGCTGCAGCTGTGGTGGTTTTTTAGTTTCTACTAACTGTTAAGCCTTCGATATAATTAAAAAATATATGATTAAAGTTCTTTTTATTTTTTTGATGGATTAATATCATTGATTATTTGCACATGAAAAACTTTTTCAAGTTTATTGATGCTGCCCCTTTTTTTGTAGGTGTGAGTTGGATGAATACTTGTACAACTTAATCACTTATTTGAACTGATAAACGTTTAGCTAAAACTCTTAACTTTGGAGTAATGAGGATATGAAATTTTTATGTTGGCCATTCTGCTTAATTAAAAGTTTTCTTTTAGTAACCATTGACTACTAACATGCAGCCTTGTTAGGGGAGAATGAAAAATTACTTTTCTCTGCTAAGAAGTTTAGGCGTGCCAAAGGTTCTGAATTTGTTATTTCTTTGGCTTCGGACAATTTCTCCCGGGCAAGCAATATGTATATTGGAAAAATAAGGTAACTACATTTTACGTACTGTTGTCTAGCGGATTTAGCTTGGTTGTCGTATGCTGTCTCACATTATGCTTTCATCCTATCAGATCCAACTTTTGGGGAACTAAGTTCACTATTTATGATTGCCAGCCTCCATCAGATGATGTTACAGCATCACAATTATGCTTGAGTCGCAGAATTCACTCTAAGCAGGTTTCCCCAAGAATTTCAGCTGGAAATTATGACATTGCTACCATCAATTATGAATCAAGTGTTCTACGAACTAGGGGTCCTAGAAAAATGCAGTGTACCATGCATTATATTCCTCTTTTGCAATTCTAGAAGGTGGTGTTTCTCCTACCCCTACTGGATTTTCGCAAGCATCAGAGGATCAACTCTCTTCCGTTCCTTCTATTCATAAGCTGGCCAGCTCATTGATGAATTTGAGCAATGACAGCTTGTCAGAGCCTCTTGTATCTATAGACAATGCTGTTGAACCTCTTGTTTTGAAAAATAAAGCTCCAAGATGGCATGAACAGTTACAATGTTGGTGCTTAAATTTCAGAGGCCGGGTTACTGTGGCATCTGTAAAAAATTTTCAGCTGGTTGCAGCCGTGCCAGGCAATTTGTCCACAGCAGAACTGGAGAAAGTGATACTCCAATTTGGAAAAATTGGGAAGGACATTTTCACAATGGATTACTGCTATCCTCTCTCTGCGTTTGAGGCATTTGCTATATGTTTAAGTTGTTTTGATACAAAGCCTGTTTTTGAATAATTGCACATTCAATTCCTCTTGGGGCATTTAACTTTTTCAGTTTTTCTGAACTAGCTAGCTCCTAACTAATGCAATTAAGTCTTCTGAAGGAGAATGTTCATCTTTTGCATTTTTCTTGTAATGCTCATATCATATTCTAGAAACACGAGAGAATGTGTTAACTTTTCAATACTTGCTCACGCTGACTTCATTCGTTTTTTTACAATCATTTGCTCTCTCGGGCATAATCAAATTATATTTTACAAATATTCAGCTGTACATTGGTTCTTTGGTGATGGAAGCATTTATTTTGTTTGAAATTTCTCTTTCTTCCAGTTATTGTCATTAAAATTTGATAGCATTGAATATATACACAGTGAGGATATCAACCTCACTGTAATCGACTAATCGGTAACTTTGACATTCTTATTTCTCTACATTGCTTTGAGCATCATCCTGATCTCTGGTAGGATTGTCTGCATTCTTGTCTTGCGCCTTTCCAAATGCTTTACAGTTGTAACGACAACCATGGCGCCGAGGCTTATGCAGACTTTCGATATCAGAATCACTATCCATGAACAGGTTTCTGAGGCATCGTCTTCTAATTCTGGTTTCCGATGTGGGCTGCTGAATTGTTAGATCACAGGTCTGCTCTTGTTTCTTCAAATTGTCGACTTGTGCCAGGAGTCCTTTAAAGAACTCAATGTGAACTCCTGGACTTCGTTCAGAACAAGAACTGTTATGGAAAATGGAGTTGTTGATGCTTTGAGTACTACTATTGGCGAATGCCCCTGTGATCATCTCCATGGCTTCACTTATACGCTTATTTGATTGACTCTTGGACTCTACATAATTAGCCTCCATGTCTTCCTTGTGATCCTCGTTGAGTTTGTACCCCCTGTGAATTGCCACAGGTCCGTCCTTTGTCTCTTCCTCTGAGGTAATATTCATTGTTGTACCATTATTTTGCCCAGCTAAAGTTATGAGATTGAGTGGCTGCTGCATCCTGGTCTCTGATGTGGAGTGTTGAAGACTTTGATGGGAAACATTCGATGTATCCAAATTTATTGCCCTTTTCTCGCCAAATGATGATTCTCTTTTCCTGGTATGATTTGCTTCACTGTACTGGTCAGTGGAAATGCTATTGGATCTTTCTTCCACCATACCAGTTGGTCTTGACTGGTGATCACTTGGGACTTCTTACTTTTCATGGATGTCTGTCTCTGTCATTTGATGAGCTGCTGCTGCCGGCTGCAATGTTCTATTTTTTGTGGGAGTTGATACCATGTCTACAGCTTCAATATCTGCTTTCTTTTCCACTCTCTGCTCTTTCTTCCTCCCTGTTGTTGAGTACTTGCCATTGTGATGCACCACCTCCTTTGTTACTTCTCTTTTCTCGACCTCGTTTTCTTGCTTCATCACCGGCCCAGGCACCACAACTGAAGCTGTGGAAGAATGTGGTGCAGCTGTTTCGCGCGCATTTTTTGCAGTTGAATTGTTCCATGGCGCCTCTTGGTTTGTGTTTAAATTGATCAATGTCATAGCGCGTCTGTAATACACCCCCGTGTTATTGATGCTCAAATTGCTGCCTATTAGTAAAATTGGTTTAAAAGTAGAGTAGGAAGGCATTTACCTCGGTCATCGATTGCGTCTGAATCGATCCGTTTCCGTATGCTTGGTTGGTTACAACTTCCTTATATGAAGAAGTTGAGCTAGATTCAATTGCAGGAACCAGCTCTGGTGGGGCAGATGTTGAGCTGGATGGAAATGGGAATTGAGGCACTACAGGGTTTGGTGGGTGGTTGAGATTGGGATGCAGCCTGCCGAGCCACAATTCTGGGAGGAGTTGCTGGCGGTGGTGGTTGTGACGAGGCTGGTGCAGGCTGGTTCTGGGATGCGGGCTGTTGAGCTGCAACTGCATTTCGGGAAGGAGTTACCGGCGGTGGTGGTGGCGGCGCGCGGGCGGCAGTCCGGAATGGAAATCGGAAACGAAACAGTGGCAATCTTCCCGACTGTTCAGCCATGATATGCAATGATCTTTGTGTAATTGGAGAACAAAGAAAAGAATTGGTTTGGCTTCCAAAACACCACCCCTATTGGTGAGGAACGCAGAACGATGTTTTAACTTTTAAAGCTTTACATGCTCCTCCCCTGCTTGTTACAGGGACCATAACAATCCAAGTTAGCATCCGATTCTCTTCAAGAAAACTTGGAGATGACGGATCCTTAGCTTGTCACGTTTGGCACTCTATCGAAACCTGTTTCCTTGAGTATTCTGGGGAAATTCTGTTCTTTACTTGGCATTATCAGTGAGACAGAGTCAGTTTTTACTTGGTTCAAACGAGTTTAATCTCGAGCTTCGTACCAATGAACATTCTTTTTAAAGGAAATAGTTTTCATTCCCTGCAACCGCAAACGCAATTTTACACATACACATCAAAAGGAGAGACGCAAAGCTTCACCTACTACGTTAACGTCTCCTCCAAGGAGCAAGGACCATGGAATTGTAGCACAACGTCAAAGTGGACGCCGGCAAGGGTGAGTGAAAGTCTCCGGAGTAAAAGTGTCACTGGAAACGCAGAAGTGAGGAAATCAAACTCTCGACTGCCAAATCCAAGATTATAAACATTGCGCAAATTTTAAAAAAATTAAAAAACAAAATGGAATGAGAAATGAAAGCGTGAAGAAGGTGCTCAGACAGTTACTGTGAATGGATTGAGTACGTCCTCATTCAAATCGGATTAGCGAGCAAACCATCACTGCACCTTCTTCTTACTCCTCATAAGTACATACCCACGACCAATAACAAGCAATTAAGTGCAATCATTCGATGAACCCAAAACAAAACGTGGAAATCGAAACAATGTTTTTGGCTAATAGTGGAAAGAAAATAAAAGATTGTAAACACAAAATGACACTGTGAAGCGTCTCTACGGGGGCACATTATGGCTGCAGAACACCTGCATGCGTCTAATATGGCGTCAAAACGAGCATAAACGGGTCGGAATCGGGTCCACAAGCCGGCAGATTAACTTTGTCCATTTTGGTTCTTTCTATTATACAAGCATTTAGACTAGATTAGTTAGTCTGGATTATATCTTCTGCCACTCTGCCCGCGGAGCAAGATAAAACAGGCTTACTGGGTAACCAATTTAGTAGTTATAAATAGGGATATTTGGCAGTTTTTTTAATTCTTGAAATTCTAAGTAGAAAATTTTCCTCTTATCTTCAAACCATACATTTTACCGAAAAGTGCAAATTGTAGTATAAATTGTATTTAAAAGGACTCAAGTCAATCTCCTTATAACCGAAAACCCACAAATTAGATTGCCCTCTCAGAGGTGAGTGGTTTTATCACACTTGGGTCTGCCATCTTCTCCCCTCCCTTCTTTTTTCTTCTTGCTTCACACATTGTTCATCTTCAACCTATAAGCACGCTTCTTGTTTCCCTCTTTATATTCGTTTAGGGTTCCGTTAATTTAGTTGGTATAAAAAATGTAACGGGCATAAATTTTTTTAGCCATAATTTACATAATTTATGGTGGAAAACTTGCTGGCATCTTTCCGTAAAATACTCTAAAAATTGATAAATTATTAATAGAATATTAATGTTATTGGCATGAATTAATATATATAGATTGGATAGATTCTCGGTATAGACATGAGAGCCAAACAAAGCCTAAGGTGTGGGATTTGCAATTAACCCTAATGTTTCCTTACACATTAAATAGTAAATAGGAATATTGAATTAAAAGTAAAATAAGATTTAATTCTCGGAAATGGTTTAGTGAGGATTAACGTGGTTACAGATGCCACACGCTCGGGCTCGAACACCACATTCTTCATCTTCCTCAAAATCAGAAGATGCCCTAAATCCTAAAGAAGCTGAGTCTAATTTAAATGCTTCTTGACGTAAAATTCTTCACCGTCCTCAAAATCAGAAGATGCCCAAATCCTAAAGAAGCTGAGTCAATTTAAATGCTTCTTGACGTAAAATTCTTCACCATCCTCAAAATCAGAAGATGCCCAAATCCTAAAGAAGCTGAGTCTAATTTAAATGCTTCTTGACATAAAATTCTTCACCGTCCTCAAAATCAGAGGATGCCCAAATCCTAAAGAAGCTGAGTCTAATTTAAATGCTCCTTAACACAGAACGTCTCGCTCATGTACCAAACATTCAAGGAAGAGCACGCACAGCATGACAATTTTCATAGACCTTGTAGGCGCGAAAACAACAGTCAAATGCCAAATTTTAATAAAGATTATAGAAAGGATAAAACAGATACAAACTCAGAAATAGGGCCAAGATAAGAGCAAAATTGTTGAAGAATGACATTCCCGAACCAAAAAGTCACTCCAGGCTTGAGTTACCAACTCCAACCTATAAGACAAGGCCTTAGTGTCTTCATTAACCAGTCCCATGTAACGCAATTTTGAATGTGCCTTGAAGAAAAAACATAAATATGCATGTACAAAGCCCTAAACATATAAAAATTGGAACCAAAATTATACAACCCAATATTAATTGAAACAAAGGTCTGTTTTTTCTTTCCACAAACGACTCCTTTAATCTTCCCGAAACCAGCACATTTCACAACACAGCACAGTAAATGTGATGATGCAAATCCATCTCAACAAGTACGAGGCACCGGCGAACAACATATCAAAACTCTGATACAATCTCCGTTACTGTTATTGTACACAACATTCGTCAACTCGTCGAAGCAACAGCATCATCTTTGGGACTGCTCTCCAGTTGAGAAATAGAACTATTGATCTTGTCAACGTCCCCAGCTGGCTGTCTACTGCTATCGCTAGAGTTACCACCAGAACTCTGCTCTTTAAGCTGCTGGGACCCATTAAGAGCGTGACAGTGGGGGCAGTAGTATGTAATGTAAGGAAAATCTTCTTTTCTCGCCAGTCCTGCACAAATTAAGTAAGAAACCTGGTCAAGTGTATTAGTTATAAATATCTTACTCATTGGATGCCAAACTAACACAAGTTCATTTTACAAGTAAAGCTAAACCTAACACCATCGCAGTGCAATACTAATAACTAACACAAGCAACTTACCGTTGTGCATGCGACAGTTCCCACATATAAGTGCATAGCACTGTGAGGGGTCCTCGCCCACCAGCAATGCAGCAAGCCGAGCAAACCATCCCCCATCCTTAGTTTGTGTAGGTTGATGATGTCCAACCATGATAGTTTGATTATTAGGACTACCCAGCTCCTCCGGTACCAACTCTTGGGTGGTCTTTTCCTCCTCTATCTGTGGTATCACTACACTTCCTGCACTACTATCTCTGGAATGTGTTGGTCTTCTCTTTCTAAGACCACTGGATTGGCCAATTTGAACATCGTTACTCTTGCCAGCAGGCTGATTGTCATTGTTATCTCCAACATATACTTTCAGCCCCGAGTCTGCACCCAGCTTATGTGCTAACACACTAGCTGCAGCTGCCTTTGCAGCTGGATCAAGGTCATATCTCTGTTTTTTAAAAAGTGAAATTAGTTCAAAAACATTAAATGATAACATGCTTTCACCAAAAAAACAAGCTCCATAAATACATCCTAACAGAAGTCCCCATAACCTTTATGCAATAACATGGATGGTGTTAAGACAAAGGCTGAGTATAAAAGATGCAACCTCAATCAGTTGTTGGGTACTGTAGTAATTCGTCCTCTCCTTAAGTTCATCTATTTTTGCCTGTCTTTCAGCCCTGAGACGCTCAAGAGTCCTCTGATCTTTCTGATCACCTACAAGTTTGTAATGTATAATCTTTACGAAAAGCTATGTAATGGTACTTAATCCTCATAAAGGGGCAAAAAAATTTTAAAAAAAAAAACTAGTCAATACAAAACTACAATCATCTAAATGATAGACTCAGTAGCAGCCTACAACAAACAAGTAGGATGGATCCAAATATTTGCCTTTTCAAACAGGACGGACAGCATAGCTACGGCCACAGTATCTTCAAGCACAAAGAACCATCGAGAAAGGATCATTTGAGAAACTGAGTTCACCATCTTTCATTAATAATATAACAGTCATTTCATCACAATGAATGAGAGGTCAAATGCTCAATTACACTATAGAAAATCATCAGGGCCTCCACCTTGGAGCGACAAATTTTACAAAAAAGCATTCCAACTTCAAGATAATAACAAAAAATGAGTATTCAGATTAACTTACAAACTTGAGCAGACAATTCATTTTCAGTACACCAAACATGAGTAGATATCAAAGTTTAGAACTAATTGTTGCTAGTGTTGGATATGTATCAACACACAACCAACCACATGTGCTATAAAAATGTCAAATGAACCTGCTTTAATTTACTTTTTCATAACAGCTAAAAATTTCCCAACTAACAGCCCGTAACAAAGAGCCTGAAAACCATAAGACAAATCCTTTAAAACTAAACCTTTCACGCGTTCCTACCAAAACAGCCAAGAAGCAAAAACAATTTTTTAACTACAACTCATAGTTACAACATGAAATCATGTTTGATGTACTGAAAATTAAAAAAGCACTGCTAAAGGAAAAGCCCAGTTACTCACGCATCCGTGTAAAACTTGCAAGACTTGAATATATAACAAAAGATAAACCAGGCCATATGAACATTGGCAGCACTCTGGCAGCTCTTATTTTCCAATCCAAGTCCAAGATTCTCGTAGTGATAATCGCATAAATCACTGCACCAACCTGTTATATTTATCACCATCATCAAATGATAGTGACAGCAATTAAAAAGTATACATAACCAGAAAGATGCCACTATATTTCATGTTCAAACTGATTTCACACTGTGAAAGTGACCCACCAATTAACAGACAAATCAAGTAAATTATACAATACATAGGATTCAAAGAGAGAAGTGCATCGGGTATAATTATAGCATCAAAGCTTCAAAGCTAATGGATCATATATTTGGTATTATCTATACACCAGTCACAACTTCCATATGCCATGCATGCATCCACATTATCGCACAAGTATGTTTCCAATGAATATCTTCGCAATAAAACAAGAGTTGAGAAAAAAAAATACTCCTATCAGAAGTTGAGATTAAATGTAAGCACTAATCGAATCAATTGAGCCATCAAACAGAAAAATGCACAAAAGTTGAGATTACAGTGCAATACAATCATAGACAATATTTCATGTTGACCACAAGTAAAAAGCATAACTCAGCACAATCCAACACAAACAAGTTCACAGAAACCAACCTCAAGCAAAACTGAGAAAACAATAAGGTTCCTAGCCATCTTCCGCCAGCTCTGAGCCCTCCTCTTCACCCTCGCATGAACCGAGGCCTCCTCTTTAGAAAGATATTGCAACCGTTTCTCAAAATCCTCATTCGACCTGAAAATCAAGCCCCATAACCGAGCAAACAAGCCCTTCCGCTTCTTGGCTTTGCCCTCCGTCATCGCCTTCTTCGGCGTGGGCGGCAACACAG
This sequence comes from Piper betle, assembly GCA_033002965.1. Taxonomy (NCBI): domain Eukaryota; kingdom Viridiplantae; phylum Streptophyta; class Magnoliopsida; order Piperales; family Piperaceae; genus Piper; species Piper betle. The sequence continues at coordinate 35,393 of JAURVB010009730.1, read as the reverse complement.
CGGCAACATCACCACTCATACTCAAATTTTTACCATCCTTGGCATCATCACTCGCCATTTCCCACCTTCACCAAATAACCACCAAACGCCAAAACAATCAACACATCTCCAATGCACCAAACGATTCAAATCAAACATAATCTCACCATTCTCTTTTACCCTAAACAAATAAAGCTGGAACAAACAAAATTCACATCCGATCGGGAGCAACAAGAAACCAAACCTGCAAGCAAATGACTGGAATCTGAAACTTTCCGCAACTTCCAAGAGGAGATCAATCCAATCCGATCGAGGAAGGTACCGAAACCAAAGCGATTTAGGATATAAAAAAGGGGACGCCGGATCGATTCCAGAACACTCCACACCCCAAGCAAACTTCACTTTTTCGAATTCCACACTCCACCTTTTTGCTCGCCCACCACCTTTACAATTCGAAAACGGAGACACCGCACAACACCAGCTCCGATACAACACCTGCAAGGTTGAATCACAGATCAAGAAGGTGAGCAGGAAATTGAAGCCAAAAACTAACCCTTGCACTCGGCGATTCGACTGGTAATAATGGAAGAAATGCAGATGAGAAAAGATCAAAAGGTGAACCTTCTTGGCTGTGGTGGCGTGGGGGGTGGCCGGAAAGGGTATCTCCGACGAGATGATGACGGGAGCGCGGCGGAGGAGGCCCGCTGTGGTCGGAGTAGGCCGTCGGTGCAGGATTGGGTGGGAGTTGGGGAAGAAATGAGTTTTTGGTGCGGTCGTCGGTCCGAACTCGGACGGTCTTCCTTGTGGTGGCCCGAAGGTGTTTATCGAACAAGCGAGCCAAATTTTAGATAGTTGACACTTAAAGTTAGATTTAATGCATGTTAGTGATTTAGAGTTTAAACTCCAATTGCTTTTTAATTTAATTTTATTTGAGTTTGATTAACAACCCTTTTATGCTATTTTATATTTAAATCGTATTTTGAGATTTAAGATGCCTTATAATGGAAAAAGTAATATTAAGTATGCAAAATAAAATATACATATATTGAAATTTACATTCATAGTTTTGATTTTTAATATTTTATTTATATTTAAGGGGCACAACTCATTATAAATGTTTAAATTAATTTGTATATGAAAAAATATTAACTTTCGAGTATATGCAAGTCCAGAGCATGCTTTGTAAGAGTTAGTATGTGAAACCTCAAGTAAAACTTAATTGTAGAGAAGCTTTCAATCATAATTATTTAATTTAGTCAATAATTTATTAAATGTAAAATGTTTATTAATGTGTAGCTAATCAGACTCAAATATAATGAATTTTACAAATATTCTAAAACTAAAATTGACCGTGTGTTTATTTTATGAGATTGGTGAGCATTTGTGTTTTCAATTTTAATTTTTATTTGTTTGCATCATTATTGTCCATTGGTTAATATCTAATCGTTGCTTTAAAAAGATCGAGGGAGGATAACGATGTCTAATAGTTAAAAGAGGAGGGGTGTCGGACATAAATTAAAATAAGGATCATTAATACACTTTTTTTTTAATTTTAACTTACAACTGTAAATTAATTAAAATTTAGAATTGAATAACATGATGGTAATTTTTTCCTAGTTTTTAAAAGTAATTATTATTAATAAATAATATATAAATAGATAATTTATCTAATCTTATTATAAATTTGAATATTGATTATTTTTCTAAAAGATAGAAAGAATAATACATTTTAATTTCTACTTGTTTTAAAAATTTAAGCCGTCAAAATAAGTAACAAATGTTTACTTTAATACTTATTCAAAAACAAATTAACGTATTATATTTTGATCGAATTAAATTTACTCTCAATGTATGTGTCGACGTAAAGAAGTTGGGCCCACTATCTTGGCTTTTCCGACTGACAGCTAGAAATGCTTTCCATGTGGAAAGGGTAGCTCGATTTACGCTGGAAACTCGGAAATTATGTCAGACTGAAAGCCATTTTCCAGGAAAAGCAATGTGCAGCCTGCCAAAATTCTTTTTCTTTGTGGGAAAGTTGCTCAAGCATTAATGCATCCTTAGCTTTGTTTTTTCCCGGATCTTAATCAGTTGGACCGCCGACATCATTCATTTCCCCTGGCTTTCCTGAATTGTGTATGATGTCCAGTTGGAAACCACTTTCCACCTTTCCTTCATTGTTTTAGCATGAATTATAAATTTTTAATCCCCAAAGGTTCACAAAAATTCAAGAAGCCATGTTTCCAAGTCCACCGGCAATCTTTAGAAAATTAACGAGGAATTGATTGTCCACTGGGATTTCAGAGGTGCTCAACTGCCAACAAATTGATCCATTGCCCCGATTTGTTAAGCCTGTTACGTGCAACCACATTTTGTTTCGTGTAGTACTAATCGAACTTTGAATTAAATTCACAGCTGATTTCCTTCCGTGGAGCATGTTTAAGTTTGGGTGTAAACAAGTCGAGCCCAATCGAGCCGGGTAGAGATAGGTTTTGAATTCGATATAATTTGTTAAACTTGTCACGATGACTAAACAAGGAATTGATTGACCCTTGGGCCCAATTTGTTAAACCTGTCACGACAACTAAACAAAACAGGCTACGTGCAACTACATTTTGTTTCCGAGTAGTACTAATGGAACTTTGAATTAAATTCACAGCTGATTTCCATCCACATGGACGGGGGAGCATGTTCTGTGCGAGTGCAACAATAAGAGAAGCCTCCTTAGCTCACTACAAACATGCTACCACCGCCGTTATTCGCTTTTTGTAATATAGGGTATATTTGCAAGGTCAGGATATGCTTGTTAACGATATTGGACTTGGGAAGCTGTGATCGTAATAGAAAATTTTATATAGAATCTCTAAAAAACTATTGTCATAAATACTAATTTGTTGTAATTATAAAAACTAACGTGCTTATGAAATTATGTTTTGAGAATGGAGAGGAGAGGGACGAGCGTTAAAAAATAAATAAATAGGATTTTACTTTTTTTCTTCTAACGTTTTTTAATGCATTACAGAAACAATCTCTATTATTTTTTATTTTTTTAATATTTTGTCAAATACTCTTTTATCTGTTATCGTTATCGCTTTATATTTTGACAATAAATTGGTTCCCTGAAAATAGTTGTTGGCCTGAGAAGCGGTTGCCACGAACTCAATGTTAGCTCTATTATTTTAATTACTACATTCTTGTAAATCGGAAGGATAATAGTTTATAAGATACCGAGGAGTGTTTATCGGGCAAGTTGAGTTTAGTTTTACTTGGCTCAAGCTCGATTCGTTTGATTTTAAATTCGTAGTCGAGTTCAAAAGCATTCTGAGTTGAGTTGAATTTGAAATAATTTAATTCACGTATTTTGGTGCTATTTTTTTATATAATTTATACTAAAATTTAATTTTTAATTAAAATATTTCAAATTTGACATAATTATACATAAAAATAATTTAATCGGGTCATTAATTTATTTAATTTAATTCATATAATGAATATTTTATAATTTAGTTATATTTATATAAAAAATTAAAATAAATATGATCAAAAATTTTATTCTTTATTTAAATTATTAAACTTTGAAACCAAGCTGAGATGTACGACTATTTAATATTAAGGTGGACTTTGAATCAAATTTTTTCTATGGCTTTAGCGAAATCGAATTTAATTAATTTTTTAACGGGCCTAATCAGTCCCTTATATTTGGTTCATGTATGTATGTAAAATATATCTGTGTTTGTTTTAATTGGCAGAGGCAGGAGCCAATTAGGAGATGCAAAATGGCCTTCACAAAACGCGGTTAGTGTAAGAGCCGCCGCCCCTTTTGCAGCATCGCACTACAATTTCCTTCTTCTTCAACACCCCTCCCCCTCCACCGCTAGAACATACATCGAGGTGGAGGAGATTGGATTAGAAAATTGAAGAGAGAAGGCAGGGGAGAAGGATATCATATATATAATCAGATATGGATACAGTGAGGGAGGAGGTGGAGGAGTACAACTACAGGGAGGTGGTGCTGCCGACGCTGATCCCGGTGGTGAAGGATCCGGAGCTGGAGAGGGAGACCGGCGAGCGACGCCGGGGAGGAACGTGCTGATCGCCATCGACCATGGCCCCAACAGCAAGCACGCCTTCGATTGGACCGTCCTCCATTTCTGCCGCCTCGCCGATACCCTCCATCTCGTCCACGCCGTCTCCGGTACGCCTCTTCCTTTTGTCCTTTTCTTGTTTCTGCTCATTATTGATGGCCAAAACAAGGAGGCAGATTGAACCCTTTGGTTCGTTTTTGGTGCAGTGCTAAATTTTTTCATGAAAAGTATGGGTCATGGGAAATGAGATAAAGATTTAAACTTTGTGGCAATCTATTGAGTAGCTGTATTTTTTTTTATCAACGAGTTGTTGGTCTGATTCTCTGAATTTTTTATTGTTAATGGAATATTACGTCTTCTTCCTTTTTTTTTGTTTAATCTATGTATGATAATTTTTACCATTCAGATGTGCACAATGAAGCCGTTTATGACACTTCCAGAATGCTGATGGAGAAGCTGGCTATAGAGGCTTTCCAGGTTGCCATGGTAATCCTTTTTCTTTCTTCTCTCGTTTTCTGTGGCCTGGATTTAACTGATTTTAAAATAACCGGGCTGTTTGTAGTGAGGAAAGGTGCCAACAAAATGTGGGGATGATGAAATATATTCGCTGAGATTCTATTAGTTCTTTGCTGTTATGAACATATGTTGATGCACAAAAATTTGATGACATACAATAAAATTGTTGATTTGCTTTAAAAAAATTGTTGATGGCATAATAGTGGTTTAACTACGTGTCTTTCCTTAAAAACAAATTTATTCAGGTCTTTTACGGAATTCTTTGTGCTTGGCGTCATGGTTTTCTTGTGTTGTAATTTATAGGTTAAAACTACGGCTTGGATAGTGGAAGGAGATCCTGGTAAGGTCATATGCAGAGAAGCAGAAAGGTTAAAGCCCGCCGCTGTGGTTCTAGGAACCAGAGGACGGGGTTGGATCAAAAGGTTTTTTTTTTGATTAATTTTCCTCTTTATGAATTTGCTTGTTAACTTCTGGGAGTCATCATCCTCTTTAGTCAATAACTAATTCAGTCGTAGAAAGATTTCATCAAAAATTGAATGGGAGTAGTTTTCGTTGTTTACTAGATGATTAGAGTACCTTTGGAATTTTCGATTCCAATAAAAACTCATTTGCAGAATTAAGCTGTCAACGTATGTCTGCTTGACTTTCGAGTGTGAGACCTCATGATTGCTATCAAGATTACAGTTTTTTCTATTTTTTGAGTTTCAATTCTTCTTTCATTGAACTTGGCATCGGACATTGTGCCACATTTGGCAAATGAAGTGCGTTTCTATCAAAGATGTTTGTGTTAAGACATAATTAACATGCAAAACATAGTTATACTAACGAGTTCGAAACATTCTTACAGTGTATTACAGGGTAGTGTAAGTGAATACTGCTTCCACAACTGCAAATCTGCTCCTGTAATTGTTGTTCCTGGGAAAGGTACCTGTCGTATTATCATTTATCTTATTCATTTCTGTGAATTGACCTTAAGCAAATTAATGTAGAAGCATTACAGCTTCCAATGAGAGATGTCTTTTAAGTAAAAATAATATTTTAGTATTACCATAGAACCTGCATTAATCGCCTGTACCCGTTACCAATCTTATGTTTTATATAGAAGTACAATTATAGCTCCCAATGAGAGGTGTTCACAAATAATGAAAGGATGTTCTAGCCTTTCTATGCTAAAAAGAGCTTGCATTAGATTTCCTTGTACAGTTTACCATTCTAACTAAACAAATTTTCTGAAACATACAAGCTCAAATGTAATGATCATGTTCTTTCCACTTTTCTCCCCCTGATTTCTATTTTATTGTCTTTGCAGAAGCGGGTGAAGAATCAGTATTATGAACGTTTGGCGGGTTCTCTTTAGGTTGGTTTGCAGTTCATAGCTAATTCCCTCCCTCATGCCGTCTATGTTAGCTTTTTTCCTTTCTGTCTATTGTAATGTCTCTCTGCATGGATGTTTTGTGTGTAAATGCTTGTTTCTTTATTGGAATTGCTGTTTGTATAATTTTTTTAGACTTTACAGCTTACTTGTCAGAGATATACTTCTTTTGCAAATTATCCTTGTTTTCCAACTTTAAGTGAACTTGAATTTTCACTGATATTTTTGTATCCAATTAATTTTGTTCTCTTTATTGCAACTGAGGTCGAAATTTTGACGGGGTCAGGAATTTGCCAGGTAGTGTTCTCGCTCAGATAATATTTCAACTAGCCTGTAAAAATAACATTTGTTATGCTGGTATAAAAAAAATCAACAGTCATGAACTTTTATAAAAAAAAATGATAGTAATTACTATGATGATGATTGTGCAATATGAACCTACCAGTGGCAAATATGCATGAAAATTATATTTAATTGAAGGTTAAAGATTTTTTATAAGGAATCCAAGGACTAGGATATTAAGCATGCCCTAAGTAATTGTTTGACTAAATAAAAAGGGGGAAAACACAATTTGAAGCTGAGTAATGTTGCCTACTTCACTAAAATTTTCCCTACTGTTACCCATTTTGAGTTTGATTAGCTTATTTAATAAGATATTTTTTAACCAATCAGATTCAGACGGAGAAAAACGGGGAAAAGTTTAGTGGTGCACAAAAATTTTCCTTTCAATCTTTAGAGTAAATATAAATTATAAACCTGCTCTACTGTTAACCATCCTCTTATGGTTCTGTGAAAAATTTTAGAAACGCCAACTAATGCTTGCTGAGAGGTGGTGCATATACATGCGGTGTCTTTGCCAGTGCATTTCTAAAAAAACTCTCCTTCTTACCCGCCTTTATTCTTTAAAAAAAAAAAACCCTTACAATTTTAGTCTCCTTGGCAGAGTCAATGAGAGTAAACTTTCCATCTACTTATTCATCTATGTCGTCCATTGCGATATCCTACATCTTGAACTTCTTCCACTTTGATCAGTGATCGTTGTTGTACCAAAAACTTAATGGGACGGAGAAAACTTTACCCTCACTTTCCTTACCCCACCGAGGTAGTTGCCGACTATCAACTCTTAGATTTGCCGGCCTCTTTCGTATATGTTTACCTGCTTTCCGGTGTTGATCTCTTATTTTGTAGACAACAGCTTTGCTATGAGTTTTGAGGGTTCAAGTTATAACTACGTTAATTTACATATCCGTAGGTACAGATTGGTGGTCGATTATCCATGACCAAGCATGAAGGTTGAAACGTGAATCATATCCTCTTTGGGCTTTTGGCTTTAGTCGATCGAATTTTACTAGTTTGTAATTATAAAGCTTACCATGTTTACTTTAGGGTTTCGGTCTATCTGATCATAAGAGTGATTGTAAATGCAAGGACTCAATGAATTTCTTCCGTGGTCCTACTCTCTACATTTTGGCTTAGTAGTTTGTAAATAGGTGTTCCGCATGCGACAGAATGACTGTAATGTGTATTTTCCATTTTATCTCCTGATCATTTTCCCTAGTCTTTGCAAGGTAGATGATGAATCAATTGTACAATTTTCATCACTTCATGCTTCTAGTAGTTTTGTACGTATAGAACATTTTAATTTGCTTGCAAATAAGTGCAGATAATTTAATATTTGTCATGCTTCCTTTCGAAAGGATAACGTTCCAACGAAGACAATTTTAGAAAGAAAGCGCAAGGATGATTATTCTAGTTATTATATTGCTAATAATGAATCTTCGTCTCGTTCCTGTGGACTCTGTACTGAAAGCAATATATTGTATAAAGTATGACAAGTACGAACCTGGATCAATTGGCATACACGGACTTTTCCAGGCAGCTATCTTTGTCAACTCTGTTTGCGCGTTGTCTCCTCGAGGTTTTCATCTTCCGTCTGCATTTTTTTTTTCAAAGCCGTCTGCATTTCTTGCATCTATGTTTGTGTTAGATCAATTCACTTTGTTGGTCTAATAACTTTACTTAGATTTTAATCCTCCTGGTCCTCATAGAACTAGGAAGAACTCTCTTTTAATTGTGTTTCCTTTTTCTCAGCTCAACATGAGCTCAATCAACATCCAAGATTTCCTGAATAGAGCATGGAGGAGATCATCATCTTCCCAGTCTCGGCCAAGTCAAGCAGCTGCTGGTGCAAGCGCAGGGACAACAGCCGGGCCATCGTCTGCCACACCTACAACTGTAGCATATGCCTCTTCTTTACAACATCACGGCATCCTACACCTGATGGATCGTTTCCCGTTGATTCCTTCCCATGATTCTGTTGGGCAGGATGTGGCAATTGAAAAGGTATGCGGGTTCCTTAAAAGTGCCCAAGTTAAAATTGTTGGGATTTATGGAATGGGAGGCGTTGGCAAGACGACTCTCATGAAAATGGTTCATAATAAGTTTTTAGTAGGCTGTGATTTTGATCTCATATTGTGGGTTGTGGTCTCCAAGGACTGGAACTATGATAAAGTCAGAAGACTTATTATTAGGAGGCTCGGAGTAGGACCATTCGATCCAGCTGCGGATGTAGATGCCATGGATTTGTTTAACTTCCTTAGAGGTAAGAGATTTGTCCTATTGTTAGATGATGTGTGGGAGCACTTAGATTTGATGGAGCTTGGTGTTCCTCGTCCAACAACAGAAAATATGTCTAAAATAATCTTCACAACTCGATCGGAAGAGGTGTGTCGACAGATGCTCCCTGATAGGGAGATTAAGATTGATTGCTTGGGACCAAGTGACTCGTGGGCTCTGTTTGAGAAAAATGTGGGAGACAAAGCCCTCAATTCCCATCCTAGAGTACGTTCTTTGGCACATCAAATAGTGAAAGAATGTTGTGGATTGCCACTTGCACTTATTATTGTTGGTAGGGCGATGTCTTCTAAGTATGCTCCTGAAGAATGGAGGCATGCTTTGGAAGTCCTTGAGAATCATCCTTACCAAATGCCGGGTGTCGTGAACAAATTGTTCTCTTGCTTGGAGTTAAGTTATCTCTCCCTTGGAGATGGTACTTTACAGAAATGTTTCTTGTATTCCTCCTTATTTCCTGATGACTTCTCGATACAAAAAGATAAGCTTGTTGATTATTGGATAGGGGAGGGATTTTTGGGCGAGTGTGAGAACTTGGAACAATTGCGCAATAGAGGGTCATCACATCATTGGAGTGCTTCTGGCTGCATGTCTGATAGAAAATGGCACACATGAAGAAGATAAGGAAGTGAAGATGCACGACGTCATTCGCGACATGGCCTTATGGATTGTATCTGATCATGGAGCTAAGCAAAACAGGTTCTTTGTGCACCCAGGTCACAGGTTGACAAGTTCGGAAATACATGTTAGATGGAGTATGGCCGAGAGGATTTTTGTACAGGATTTTAATGAGTTACCTAAATTGCCTTCTTGTCCTGTGCTTACAACATTGATCTTTGATAAGGATGCTCAATTGGCATTCAAAAGAAGCTGGTACAAGAATCTTGAGAACGAGAGAGCCAAAGATCTCGGCATTGGAGAGATGCAGATTAAGGGGAAAGAACCACTATCTGATCCTGAACCTATTCCGGTCCCAAGTAGTTCTAATGCAATAGAAATGCCACTTGTTGATGACCCAATGTCAAGCCTCTTCCAATTAATGCCCAGCCTAAGATTGCTTGAATTATCCTTTTGTCGGATGAGCGACCTACCCAAAGCAGTCATGGAACTACCCAAGTTGAGATACCTAGGTAGCGCAGGTGTCAAATATTTGTCACCTAAAGTGGGAAAATTGTCGAGTCTAGAGATTCTAGATATGAGTTGTTTGATCAAGCCAACTGCAGATATGAATTCCCCCTCCTTGTCGATCTGCCAGACACAATTGCCCACTTGTCAGGATTGAGACTGCTCAACCTGAAAGACATGTGGCTTAAATCACTGCCCCAAGAGATTGAACATTTGTCAAAGTTGGAAATACTTGATCTAAGTAATACACCCATTTTTTTTCTTCCTACGGGGATTAGAGGTCTCAGAGAATTGAGGCAGCTAAAACTTAGTGGCACAATGCTCCATTCACTTCCAGAGGAAGTGGTTTATTTGTCAAAGTTGGAAATACTGGATCTCAGCAAAACGAAAATCATTGACCTTCCTTGGAGGATTTATTGGTTGGGTAAGTTGAGACAACTTAATCTGGAAAATACTTGGATTGTAGAACTGCCAATGGAAATGTGTTTTTTGTCCAAGTTGGAAATACTCAGTCTCAGTAAGAGTCGAATTAGAGAGCTTCCAAACATGATCCGTGGGTTGAGCGAGCTGAGGCGCCTCGACCTGGAAGACACATTGCTCAATACACTTCCAAAGGAGATTGGATTTTTACTGAAGTTGGAAACACTGAATCTCAGTGGTAGTGCTCGCATCAACGGGCATTTCAGCGGGATCGAGGAATTGTGTGAGTTGAGGCAACTCAACCTCAAAGGCACACAATTTCTTGGATGGCCGGTAAACATGAGCAAGTTGACAAAGTTGGAGCTTTTAGATTTAAGTTTCACATTCACTAGCATCCTCCCAAGCACCATCTCATTGCTGGTTGAGTTGAGGCAGCTTAACCTTGAACAGACTTGTATCTGCACGCTGGAGGAAGAGGTGAGTAACTTATCAAACTTGGAAATACTAAATCTCAACCGTACACTCATTAGGGAGCTTCCAACATGGATAAACCGATTGCACCAACTAAGGAAGCTTTACCTTGATAACACGCTGCTTAAAATATTGCCCAACGAAGTTGGAGATTTGACAAAGTTGGAAATCCTTAGTCTCAGCGGAACCTGCATCGAAGAAATCCCAAGCTGGATTGACCAGCTGCCGGAGTTGAAGGAGCTTAACCTGACAGGCACACCATGTCACCAGGTAAATTTTAGGAGGAGCGTTGCCCTTCCAAGTAGGGCTGCAACGCCGGATTACCGCCGTTAATATTAAATTGAAAGAAAATAACTAAGTCTTTATTTTATTATTGAGAAAAATAGTAAACAAAAGTGGTAAATTTAATCGCGCTGTTTTCATTTTAAAATGGTAGTGACAAAAATGTTTTCGTTTTACCAATTTATCGTTTTATTGAAGGTATTTGTTTGTATTTATATAAAGAAAAATATTGCTACATTGATTTATATAAATAAGTAGTAGTATTATATTTAATTGAAATTTTATATTATTAGATTCTTTTAAATGTTGGTTTAATGTAAATATATGGTGCAAGTGCGTTAAATTTAGGAACTTATTAATGCTTTTGTGTTGTAAAAGAGTTGTATATCACAAATTAAAATGTATGATCTGTTAATTATTTATCGTCGGTTAAAGTAGTCAAAACTCTAATAAAGGCCAAGATAATGGTAAGTTGAAAAAAATAATAAATGATTATATTAAATGCCTTTGATTGCATCATAATGGTACCATTTGGAGCCCTGTTTCAAAGTATAGTAGCATGATAAGTAAATTTAAAGAATGCTTGATCAGTTGTTCTTTTAAACTTTAATGAATTGTTAGAAATGCTAAGAAATGTCCAATAGGGAGAAAAAAATTTAGCTACGGCCTGTTTTGATTGGGGCAGTAATTGGTGAACCCGAACACAAAGTATCCGAAGTAAACTCTGTTGGTCGACGAAAACGCCACGGGCAATTCTGGTGGGTGGACGAGGATCCAGAGACAGAAGTGGGTGTCTGGGTAACGTGCAAGACGAGCGGGGTGGGGAATTGGCGGACAGAGTCGGGCAACGGAGACCGGAGACGTGAATAGGCTGCTAAGAAGAGTTCACTTAAACTCCCTTGCCCAAATCAACACAAGGCGCAAAAAAACAGAGCATAGGCAAGCATTTTCCGTCCTAAAAACACATTTGATTAAGCCTTCGTTTATGTGTTTTTCTAATTGTACAGTTTTTACCTTTTCTTTCTCCCAAAGCGAATATTCTACAGGTAGAAAATTTTTCTCAACATGATTATGTCACATCCTAGCTCGTACGTGCTCATCTCAATGGTCAAATCTTTCCATTTTTTTCTAAAAATACCAATGCTCTTCGGACCAGAAACCCAAATTAGCACATTAATACTTCATTTGATGATAAATACATGTATGGCTGACACATCTTAGTGTAACCCGAAGTAACTAGACACAAATTTTTGTTTGCTACCCTTCTAACATTTGTAGGATCGTCAAACTGGAGAAGAAAAGGGTGGAGAGGCCTACAAGTAGCTGTCACTCGTCCGGCGAGCAACTAGCAACGTGACATTGACGCCAAGGTCTGGCCCAACTTCCCTCTTCCCATGGCCTTCACTCCCAAGTCCTCTTCACCCATCAAAGCCACCCTCTGGCCATTGTGTCCTTCCTTCTCACCTTTCCCTTTACCCCTTTTCTCTAGGACACATCATTCGTGGTCCTCTTCTCCTTTCCCTTTCACCCATCACCTTCCTCGAACCACACTCCCATCTATTGGCCAAGTTGGCTCGCTCTCCTAGCTTGTAAGTTTCCATGCAGGTGATATTTTTGATGTTCTTACTATAGTCGCTGAAGTACACTAGTAAATTTGTAAGCTAATTTATGTTATGGGTATTTGGGAAAATCCATGGTAGTTCAACTTTGAGCCAGTATACAAGTAACTAGTACTTTTATTCTTAAAGTGATGAAAGATACGGCAGTACTGGGGGTGGAGTACAAACAATCTAATAGTGACTATTATTGCTTCAATAATTAGTACCTCGCCAATAATATACATGCAAATCATATATCATGTATACCACAGTGAAAAAAAAAGAATTAGCTCGCATCATATAGTAAATATATATATATATATATTTATTATAGCTCCCTTGATCAGTCAGCCTGATAATTGAACTTCACATCTCCATCTTGATATCGTTAACTTGAATGTTTCCTGAAAAACAAACCATTCCATATGAGCTTATAATTTACACAAAGTTTGATATCATTGAAGTGTTAAAGGAGACCATATGGTCTCGAGGAAGACAGCCGGTTGCGTGAACAGCTCATTTGGCCCGGGTTTATCTGTCTGATTTGGTACAAGGAAGACAAACAGATAAGAAGGTTAAAAAGCCTCCTTGAGATTGGACGTCTGACAAGTCCAAATATCTCCGACATTGACATGGCCGATCTTCAAATCTTTGTGCGAAAGAGACCCATCTCTCGGTTTTAATTCTTACCTTGAAATTGTTGAGATGCAAAAGCAGACTGCCTCCCTTGGTGTAATTCTGCGTTGTAAAGTGTGTGTAAGTCAATGTCCCAAGCGGTAGAAGAAGATGCCTGCCCACCCTGTGATCAACAAATTCATAAGACACTTGTTCAAGCATGTAATTTTTAGTCCCAAATTTTGCTTACTCAAGGTTAAATTCAGCTGAAACAATGCTTACATTGAAGCAAGTATCTAAGAAACCATCTGGTGCCGGCACCGGCGTACTAGAGGTTTGCCGGACGGAAATCTCCGGCCGGTTGGTTGCTACATTCAATCCGCCGCAGCTGACCACAGGTAGTGAAGATGTCCGGGGTGGATTGTAATGAAGAATGGCCTGGTTGGTGATGATGTCCGGCAACGTGGAGACTTGTGGAAAGGGATCAGTGCTGGCTGGGAACATCTGGTCACAACATTAGGCACAAATCAGCCTATCTATATGGCTTCAATTTACTCATGTTCGCTATGTCTAATTTATTTGAAAGGTCCTCTTGCCGTCGTCTCCAAAGGCTAAATAGGTTAAATCCAAGTACGATAGATCAAAAAGGTTCTCAAAAGAGATTTTTGACGTAAAAGATGTACCAAAAAGAAGTTGTTCCGTTGCAAAGTAGAGATTATTGATGATGGGAAATTGGAACACACGAAAAAGCTGTGAGCCACTTTTGGATGTGGAACTTATCAAGAAGTCCCCAATCCATACAGCTAGAATGCATGCATTTTAACTTAGGCCCAACACCCTTAAATAAACAAAATAATCTGCTACAGACTTTGGTCCAAATATAATGTTCATCCATGGGCAGCTTTGACAAGGAGCCCACCAAATATAACTTTGCAAACTGTTGGTCCAGTTGCAGCAGCTATTATTCTCGTCTTTACACGTTTTCTTGATTACCCACTTGCAGATTTTACAAATTGAATTAACCGTGAAAAGAATTGGAGGAATAATTCATACCCCAATTGTTTTTACTCTCCATCACTGTTAATACTTGCAGACTGTATGTAGACATATACCTCTTTGGCGAAGAAGTCATCAATGTTGAAGTCCAGCCTCGGATTGACTGTTGCAAGCTTCATGGATAGAAACTGGAAAATTGTAAAACCAATCACTTTCAGATGTGTACTCAACCAAAGAATTACATTCCAAAGCACATATGATGTGAAGAGAAGATGAAATTTCTTATGCTGTTACCTCCACTTGTCTCTGTAGGGATTGAACATAGTTGATGATCTCATCTAACATCCCTGCCTTGCCAGTGATCCTGTTGCAGCCGGGGACCAAGTCCTGTAGATACTTCATCCTTTCACTGATCTTCTCCCTTCTCACCTACACCCACCGAAAACCAATCTTGCCCACAATCAGTAAACACAATTAATTGTCTTCCCGAGAGGAATTTGAAGGTGGTGATGTCTAGAACGTTACTCTCTCGGCCAAGCTATGGCTATCAGTGGCCTGGCCTCGCCGGGCTCTGACATGAATGTAGTCCGGCTTTTGTTGGACCTCGGAGGCCTTTGAATTGTCCTTTGATGTGTCTACGGACGCTTCTTTCTTAGCAGCCTTGATGTTCTTGCTACTGTTGTGGTTGTTGTTCATGGAAGATTGATCAGATTGTTTTGGTGCTAATTCTGCTTGATCCTCTTGTGCTTCTCCTTTCACCTTCTTGTCCCTGTAATCCTCCGTTGTCATAGTCTGAGATCAATCAAATGTAATGTTATAAACAATTAAAACAGAGCATATGAAAAAACTGTGTATATATATATATATATATTAAGAAGAAAGAGTTTGGGAGTTGGGAGTACTCACTTTAGTGGGCATGGCAGCCTTCTCAACTGCCTTCCTCTTCCTGGCCGGAGGAGGAACTTTTTCCGGCGGGAACATAACCGGCGCCGCCGCATTCCAGACCATCGGCGGGCAGCTGGCCGTCCTCGAAATGGACGCGAACGACTCCGCCCCCAGCGACACGCCGTGCTCGCCTGAGAACACCTCCGGCGACAGGAATGTGCCAGTGAAGTCCGGCCAGCCGTTGTCAAGTTCGGGTTCATTCTTCGCCTCCGGCGGGAACACCCCCGCCGGGAAGTGTTGATAAGCCGGCGTTGAATTCACACAAACGTCGCCAGGGAAGCTCTGGCCGGCGGACTGCATCATCACCACCACCACCTCTTCCTCCTCCTGCCCCTGCATGCCCTGCCACCTTAGCCGGGCCCTTTGCCGGTCGAGAACTGACATCTCGTCGCCCAAGCTTCCAGAAGCCGGCGCCGTGCACTGCATCATCCTCACCACCAACGCAACCAATAGTATAAAAACGAAGAAGAAGAAGAAGATGAAACAGTAGGTGGTGATCTCCTTGTATAGAAGGAAGATGGTGTTGAGCTCAACCAAACGCGCGTCAGACAGAGGTCTCATGCATGAGGCGTGGCCGTGCAGGGAAGGTGCTCGTCAGCGGCCAACAACTTCGCCGGTGATATTCTCCGTCGGCCGGCGATGGTACGTCAAAGCTAGAGAGAGAAGGGGAGACGGGGAGTGGGGTAGATATATAGGAGGGGAATCTATTTGACGGAAAAGTTGACGGTGAGTTGACGGAATAGCTTTAGAAAAAAGTTTCCAAAAGTGGAAACATCGTCAATCAACCTGTCTAACCAGAGAAAATTAGTGCCTAAGCATGAATTTTTTGCTTAAGTATTTATGAGTACATATGTGTTCAAAATTTACAATAAAATTATTACTTAAAAGAAAATTAGAGTAAGTATGATTTTTTGAGTTAAATTATTTATGAGTGTATAAGTGTTGAAAATTTACAATAAAATTATTACTTAAAAATCACAGTTTAAACAAATATAAACGTATATGTTCAAATGTTTATGAGTACAGATGTGTTCAAAGCTAAATAAAATAAGCTTGAGCTTGTGTTTTTAATTTTCATCATTTCGTAAAAAAAAAAGTAATTGTATTTTTATAATATCCATTTTAAATCAAAATCTGGAGTTTCATTGTATGATTATGTTAAATTTATGTGCAATGTTATTGTAAAGTGGAATTGTTTGCTCTTACATCAAAATTTACGAGTAAAATTAACTAAAGATCATCATAGGTAAATTAATAAAAATTAAAGTAAATTGAATTCAATTTTAAAATTAAATTACCTTAAATATTATTAAATTTGTCTCAAATTTGAGATAAACAAATCAAGTTTGAACTAGATAAAACTAATCTTACACCTATAAAATCCTTTAAAATACTCTATCTAAAAGCACACGAGCCAGCGTATCTTGCCAGTATTAAATTCGGCTAGTAATAAAATTGACACAAATTTGAAGATGAATTAATTAAATTTGAGCTAAATAAAAATAATCTTAATTACCAGATGATTAATATCTCTAAAATTATAGGATCAAAATGCACATGGTCGTATTATGTCATTGAAACTACCGCTGGCCTAGAAATTCTAAGTATTGATTGATATATTATGTGTAATTGATTATATATATATATATATATATATATATATACCCTTATTAATAAAATTTAATAAGGAGAATTTTATATGCCTTAAATTAAAAGTAAGAGAATCAATTAATTAAAATACAAAAAAATTAATATAATAAAATTAATTAAAATACAAAAAGATTTAAATAATACAATAAAAATACCTCTCCAAATTATAGATTCGAAACTTACTAACTTTAATTTATTTAAAAAAGACAAAGAAATATATTTTTGATGGTAAAAGGTCGAGAGATTTAAAATTTTAATTTCTTATTAATAAAAATTTATTTAATTGTCTTGAAAAATATAATAAAAAATTAAAAAATTCGAATTCATATTTTTATTTAAATACTATATTTTTTTAAAGTCAATCACATTTTTTTAAAATATTAAATTATTACACTATATCTTATTACTTAATAAAAATTTATGATCTTAACATCTTACTTAACATATGGATAAAAGGAACATTAGAGTGAATACAAAAATTTAGGAACTCAATTTTAATGTGTTAGATAGAAATTAATGGTGATAATGATTTTTAAAATAAAAATATAATTACCATTACTTTGTATCTAATGATTCAAATACGGATTTATAAATTTTTAAATTCTCATGTATATATATATATATATATATGTATATATATATATGTGGATAGAGTATAGATGGATAGAGGAGAGAGGATAGGAGTTGGAATAATAGGGCAAAATGGGGGGGGGCGCAGAGGGCCCACTGACATGACCGACACGTGGGCTTGTCCCCCATTCCCGGCTTTCTCATATGGGCGAGAGTCACTTCAATATACTCCTTCCTTACTCGCGCCATTCGCCCTTGTTCTTCCTACTTCTCATCTTTCCCAATAATACCTTCCGCTCACGAAGCTTCTAGATTATGCTTCGAGATAAAAAACTACTGAATTATGTTCTAATTACGTTATCACTATTATTTATGTTAATATGTATAATCTGTCAAAGCCATTAAAATTTTATGAGAATTAATATTTTCGAGTCTTTGCATGGTAAGCTGCTGTGATAGGTTTTTAATTAAGTATCCATAATTAATTGTGATCACCACAACTTGATTGAAATTTAAGCACCGATTAGTAAGAGTCCTAACAAGTTCTTTTAAATATGAGGCACATAAAATGTCAACTCCATCTAAACGAGTCTAATTCTGTACTCTATAAGACAATTATAAAAATAAATTGACCAAAAAATTATGATTTTATGAACTTGGAAATTATAATTACTAAGTATCTTCCACTTAAACATTGCTCTAATTAACTAAAGGTAATTTTTGGGTAATCGTGATAAGGGAAAAAAAAGTGCACTCTCAGTCTGTTTCCTTAAACTTATCAACTATTGCGTTAGGACAAAACCGTTTAGTAACTTTTCTTAAACAAAAAATGAAATTAATTAATTAATTTTAACTATATGTTATTTTTTGTATAGACCACTAAACTGATGAGTGATGTCTCTGCCGCATTATGTAAGCAATGTTGCACCCCTGCCTTATCCATTTGCTTATGTGGCAGCATGTAATTGGTGGTAACACCACCTTATCCTATATTTTAATCATGAAAAAACAACTAAAACTACCATCATTTAACAACTTACAAATAATCTTCATAAAAAATATTTTTGACAGAAGAAAAAGAATAACTAATATTCGCTCTTCCCATTAGACCAATTTAAGTGCTTCAGCGGTGGTGCATCAAAATGAATAATTATTATAGCCACCTAATTAATCGCTCTTATGTAAAGCAAAGTATCAAGTAATCAACGTTGATCATTAAAAAATATCTTCAATCTCCAATCCATATATATCACAATAATAATCATATAATTTATAGGGTGAGTAGCAGCCCATAAAACCAGTGGCACCTGTTTGATGACGTGGCCCTAAAAGAGTGGCGGAAAAAGCGGCCGACTGACGTGTACCCGCACGTGAACCTTTACACGTGTCGGAAACCCGCAAAGGGGGGCAAGGGATGAGGTGGCCTGGTTGGTGAGTAAGGGGGAGAATCCGTTCCGTTCCGTTCCGTTCCGTTGGAATTTAGGAAGAATGGGGACAGGATCATTGGTACCCTAAATCACCCCGTTTTGATGTGCAGCCTTTTTCATTGTCTTTATTTTCTCTATTCAACAACAGACACCTGGTGCTCTTAGCTAAAAATAGAAAAGTTATGAAATTTTCTTTTGACAATTTTTTTTTGGGGATGATATTTGCAATTAAGGTCAATTTTTTTATTAATTTGAATTATTTTCTTCAATCGAACTTGTCGTCGTCTAAATATTTGATCGTGTTTTGGCCGAATTAACTCAAAATTAAATATTTTGATTGTATGCAGTTTCTATTTGTTTCCTGAACCTCTAGTTCACGTGTATGTTTTCAAATGCAAATCATGTTTATGACTTGAAATTAGAATTGCATTAATAATATTGCCCATTGTCTAACTAATATTTAGTCCTAATTTCAGACTCAGAGTTGTATAAAGTTTGTTGAAAGTAAGCCTACTTTGATAAGAACCCATTTTTGTAATAGAGAAAAATTCAATATTTTTAATATATTTGGAGGTTTTTGAAAGTAGGTATGTATTAATTTTAAAACCTTTCTTCACGCTAAAAAACATGAAAAAAACTTTTCTCCACTCTACTCTTTTTGTTTTAAGATCTGAGAACATTTTTTAGCGTGGAAAAAATAAGAAAATTTAAAAATGTTCACCTGCAAATATCACCAAATATAAAAAAATAGATTTTTTATCCATGACTAAAATTGACGTGAGAAGACCAGAGAAAAGCATCGAGAAAAGTCATTTTTTATTGGAGTAAAGCATCATATATAATTCTAAAATTTTTTATATGGTATATAAAAGACACTTGAATTTTTCTTAATTACAAGATTCTAGAGATGGTTTCAATAAGAAGATTATAGGAACTAGGGGTCCTTTAATGTAGAAGAATCCTAAATATAGCTCTTTGAATATGTTGAAGTGAGGTTCATGAATTGAGACTTCCTAGTTATGAACCAGGTCACCCAAATTAGTCCCATGGTGCACTACTTATATTTTATAAATTTTTTCCTTATGCAAACAAGTCATCTTGTTCATTATATCTATTAATATAATGAAACCTGTTATAAAATTATCTATTAATATTGTAATCAAGTTCATCTTTCAACAATTCCTACCAGACATCGTATAAAATTTTCATCCCTCTCTAGCACCAACAAGGAAGCTTCAAGATCATACCCCACCAAGAACCAAGCAACCAATTAAGATTGGACCTTGGACTTTCCTACTTCACCATTCAATATATCAGTTTTCATATATATGTACTATCGTGTTGGCATGGCAAAATTTTCCTCTATTTCTGGTAACTATTCCCTCCTGCAATGGGCACAATCAATGGCGTCCTCATTGAAGTTGAGCTTGTACAAACTGCTTGATCAGAAACCAGCCATGGAAACTCTAGGAAGAAAGCCGAAACCCACAGGAAAAACAATGGGCTGAGAAGTGACAGTGATGAATATGGACGAATTTTGGCATACAAATTAGTGTCCTCTTTCATCTGCTATGTAGCTCAGTCAGGTGATGATGAATTTGAGGTATCCAAATAGTACAGCATGACATGTATGCAACCCAATCAATGCCCTCATACCCAGGTAAGATGATCAAATGACGTTGAGCTGGCACCATTTTTTGTGCAGTTCGATTCATCTAGTGAGGCTTATAGTATTCTTTTAAAACAAGGAAAACTCCACGCCGCCTTGTGCACAAATATTTTTTGCTCCACTTGAAAATTATATGCATGCGAAGTGTTGAATACGGGCCAAGTAAGTTGCTGGGCTGCTCGTTCTTTCGAAATTTAAAGTAGTATTTGTGAAAACAAGGAGCCGCCTCAAGTATCCCTGCATGAGGCTAGTACACATGAACGAAAGACTTCAAAATAAATAAACAAAAATCAATCATTAGTGATATAATTGTCGCATTTGCCTTCTGTGCTTAGAATATGATGGCTTCTATCAACGATGGTGGCATCAAATGACGTTTTTTGCAATATATTGGCAGATTTCTTCTAACCTTGGCCGACCGGAACTTGCTAAGGCCACCGATTCTATTCATAACAGGCCCCCGGCCTTTCGTACTTCTGCAAGCTTCTCAATTAGCTCAGAAGCATCCAGTTTAATAATGCCGTGGGAGTAGGAAGATTCTAGCGAGGTCGATGAATTGGGTTGGTGTACAGTGTCTCATAATATGTATTCTTGACTGCGCTGCATGGGAACAAACAGGACTGCACCGATACAGGGTTAATTTAAGATTGGAACGTTGATTGTGTAGTTCAAGCTGTGCCCTCTTTGATGTTTAAAAGAAAAAGAAAAAACAAGTTCTCACTTCTTACAGTCCAGTAAAAAATCGAAAGATTACGTTAAAAAAAATTCAAAGATTGGAATGCCCAATTCGGTGAATATAGACAAGACCAGCAGAGTCCTATGTAGTTTGCAACCTGATCAGAAGGGCTATGCCAAATGCAAGGTCAGAAAATACAAAACAATGCAGCTTGTTGACAACAGCTTTAAAGCTGCTAAACGAGCAAGCAAACTGAACTCACCTTGTACTTGAACTCGACTCAAATAACTCAAAATTCGTTTGAATTCGACTTGAAATTGAATAAGTTTTGAACATATATACTTAAAATCGACCTGAATATTTCTCATGTTGTTCAAGTTCAAATATACTTAAACCGTTAAATTTTGAGGATTTGAAACTAACTTATTTGGGAGTTTAAAACTAGGTCGCTTGAAAACTTGAAATCAGCTCGATCATAAGCTCAAAAATAACACACTTGAGAGAAAAACATACACTTATAAAGATTAAAATTAACAAAAAATGTCTATCAATATATTTATATAAATTATTTCAATAATTAAATGTCTTTTTAAGTTTCAACTATGTTTTAATTTTTTTGACAAAATACCTAAGACACCATTCAACAACATACATTTTTAAAAAAATAAAATGTTTAGAACTGTAAACCCAAAATTAAAAAAAGTTACCAAAAGTTTATATTTTATAGTTTTTATCTATATTTGGACAACTTTTATCCAGCTTTCATCCTATGGAAAAGTTAATAGATATCATCTATTGTGAGATGCTAGATTAAATAAAATAAAAAAATTTGTAAAAGAAATAAATGTATGCTATTATTCATGCTAGATTTAATAGAAAAAACTTTAAATTAATCATTCCCGATGAATAAATTTCATTGGTGTATTCTAATAACTATCAAGGTCATAACAACTAATAAAAGTAGATATTAAAATTTTAAACATACACTGTGTTTGAATATATGATGCAAAAGCAAACTAATAGAAGTAGATATTAACGAACTTTATTTCACTTTTGGATATGAAAAATTGAACATAAAATTAGGATATAGTCGTATTTCAACTTATTACATAAATAATATTATAGCATCAAAATATAAAAATAATCTAAAAACACAATCATGCAAAGACAAATAAGAAGAGACAATATTCACTATTAAATAGCAAGCACTTAGGAGTAACACATACAATTTAAATCATTAATTGAGTCCTCATTCTCATCATCCTCATTTTCGCTCTTTTCACAATACCGTGGACGTAGTTAATCTCGACCATAAAGTAAAACTTCAATTATGTTCGGTTTTAAGTTGCTACGATAATCACTAATAACTCTCTCACCCATACTTAAAGCAAATTCTGATTTATTAAAAAAAAGAATTGCTAAAATATCCTTTGTCATTGATAACTCTGGAAAAGAGTTATTATTATTTGTAGTTTATATTGAGTTTTTGTCATGTTTCGAATTGTTTACATATCAATTTTATTAGTTTAGAAGTTTATTAGATATTATTAATAATGTGAGAAATTATTATAATTTTACTGTAAAAAATGCTAATTAATGCTATTTTAACAAGGTATAAGAGTTAGAAGACGATCCTTAGCCAACTAATGGGAGTTTATATCAACTACTTTAAGGATAAGCGAGATCTTCTTAGAGATAAGCGTGATCTTCATAAAGATATGATGTAAAGATCTTTGGAGATAAGGATATCATTGGACATTAAGGATAAGCATGATCTTCGTAAGATATTCTTAATGATCTTTAGTGTTGTGGATAAACACGAAGAAGCTCTATATAAGGGCGTCTTCTTGTGAAGAAAAAGAGGAGAACAACATTAGACGGCTAAGAGACGGCACGAAAGATAAAGAAGGAAGACGAAGAATTTGGATCAGAAGAAGAAGACGCTTTTTCCAAAGAGTTTTTCTTTATTTTGATTTACTTTTCTTTGTAATTAAACAATATCTTTTATATCACAAATGAATTTCTTGTGTTTAATCGAAAACTTTATGGAGTAATTCTTTTCTAGGATTTTCAATAACAACTAGTGCATAGATTAATAAAAGTTATTAATTTTTATCTATGTGATTTTGATGTTGGATTATCTATTTTATTCTATGCATTAATGCTATCATTAGCCTGATCACCTATTGATTGATCTAGAGATTTGATCTTGTCTAGAGATAGAAAAATTAAATTTGTTAGTGAATAAAATAACTTTTGTTCATCTATTTTAGGTGATTCACGTATAAGATAGAAATATACTCATATCTCTTGGGTAACTTGTTAAGGGCAAAACTTAAAGTATCATTTTGCATACACAATTTCATAGAGATATAAGAGTTGGGTGCAAGTGATAAGTTTATGGTGAATCTAAGAGATGTCATAAATAATTAATTCCCGTGGTTAATAATCCAAATACGCAATTCATAGGTAGAAGTTATAACTTTAATCATATAAAGTACTAGGTAATATTGAAAATCCTAGGTTTGTCATCTTGAGGTTAGTATTTGATTTAAATATTACATTTTAGATTAGTTTAGTTTTAGTTTATAATTAAATCACTCTTTGAATTTTTCTTTCAATTAAGTATAATTAATTAAATTAATTTTGGTCACTGAAAATTTCTAGTAATAATTCTTCGTGGGACGATACTTTCTTATCATTTTATTACTTGATTCGGCATGTGCACTTGCGTTATAATTTTCACATCAGTCATGACCCATAAGGTTTTATATTTCAATGAAGTAGTTTTCCAATAATACAAAACATCAAAATGTACTCCATGATCAACTTTAATTTTTTGTTCTTGAAGCTATGCATCTAAATCCAATTTCTTCACATGGAACTGCTCATGAGAATCCCTAAATCTTTTAAATTCTTCCTCATCAGTGAGCATTTTATTACCACTTTCATTTTCAAGAAAGTAATCATGATGCAAGTTATTCCTCAATTTATTCTCATAGATTTTATATACCCCTTTCATTTTAGCCTGAAAAGTTGACTCAAAATAATAAAGTTAGTGGAAAACAAATTCACCCTCCCAATTTATCTCTTGGATCTAGTACACATGTAAGGACTATAACTAAACTATTTTCTGCCTAATATTTGTCATACTTATCTTTCATGTTATCAATAATTTTATAAATATGTCTTTGCATGTGAACACGAAGGTAATCTGACTTCTCTTTCACTTTTTGAAGCACTACAAAGAAGAGATTCACTATTAAATACTTACAATGGAGAAGACATTAGTTACTTGATAAAATACTTTAAGTAAGTCTTCAATCTCATCACACTTGTTCCAATCTATATCAGATGTGCATCATTTAAAATTTTCATATATACCTTTTAAATGATTAAAAGCAAGTTTTACCTTTTTTGCAGATCTTAACATCAAGTAAGTAGAATTCCAACAAGTTTGCATATCCAAATTCTACCCTCTTTTAGTTGATATACCAACATGTGCTAAAGAAAAGTCAAAATCTTTCATTCTAGATGTAAATCCCTTTAAAAATTAAATTAACAAATGGAATTTCAATCCCAACAAAATTCGAATAGGAGATATATTTAATTGACTTACATACATTTTCAATAACTCATTTCATGTGCATCAATCCTGCTTGCATAATTAAATTAAGAATATGAGCCGAACACCTAACATGGAAAACATTGCATCTAATGGTAAAGTTCCCATTAAAAGAAAAACTATCTTTAAGAAGTGTTACCATCCTATCATTAGCAAATGTATTGTCCAATATTAAGGTAAAAAATTTATCTTCAAGCCCCCAATCTATCATCAACTCACTTACTAAATTGGTCAGTGCATAACTAGTATGAGGAGGAGGAAAAGACAAAAATTAAGAATCTTCTTGTATAGCTTCAATTTGCACCAACATAATGCATTGTGAAACCCAAATATGACTTGGTTTGCCCAGATGTCCAAGTATTATATGTAAAGCAAACACTCTCGACTTCTTTTAATATATTCTTTAAAACTTCTTTTTTCTTTATGATACGATTTGATGTAATAATTTCTTATAGTGTGTTGAGATATTTTCTGATGTTTTGAGTTAAGAGCCTTATACAACAGGTTGAATAACTTACTCTCTACTGATTTAAAAGATCTTTCATCCACTATGATCAAGAAGCACAAAAATTTTCTCACCCTTTCCTTATCATACTTATAAGTAGTCACACTTGTAAATTCTAAATCCTCATCTTGAATATACAATTCTAGAATAACCGTAAGTTCTTGTTGACCTTTTGTTTTTTTCTTCTTTTGGCATATTATCAAATGCCAATTCAAATGTATAGTACATGATGTGGAAATTATAACACAAGTGCATGTGCCAAATCAAGTAATAAAAATGATAAAAAGTATCATCCAATGAGGAATTATTACTAGAAATTTTTAATTACCTAAACTAATTTAATTAATTATACTTAAGTAGAAATGAATTCAAAGAGTGATTAAATTATGAACTAAGGCTAAACTAATTTAAAATGCAATGTTTAAATCAAATATTAATTTCAAGACGACAAACATAAGATTTTCAATTTCACCTAGTGCTCTATACGATTAAAGTTATAACTTCTATTTATGAATTGCACATTTAGATCATCAACTACGAGAATTAATTATTTATGATATCTATCGATTCACCATAAACTTATCACTTACACCCAACTTCTATATCTCTATTAAATTGTGTATGCAAAATGATACTTTAAGTTTTGCCCTTAACAATTACTTAAGACATATGAGTATATCTCTATCTCATATGTGAATTACATAAAACAAATGAACAAAGACTATTTTATTTTATTCAATGACAAATTTAATTTTTTCATCTCTATATAAGATCAAATCTCAAAATCTAACAATAGATGGCCAGTCTAATGATAGCATTAATGAACAGAACAAAATAGATGATCCAACATCACAATCAAATAAATAAAAATTAATAATCTTTACTAATCCATGTACTAGGTGTCATTGAAAATCCTAGAAAAAAATTTACTCTATAGAATATTTGATTAACTCAAGAAATTCATATGTGATAAAAAAAACATCATTTAATTACAAAGAAAACTAAATCAAAATAAGGAAAAATGCTTTTGGAGAAAGCGTCTTCTTCTTCTGATCCAACTTTTTCGTCGTCGTTCCTTCTCCTCTTTCGTGTTGTCGCTTTGCCGTAGAGTTGTTCTCCTTTTAAAACCCTAATCGGTCCACCATAAAATCTCCGGAAATGCTAAAAAGTTGTTTTTCATCGCCAACCCTCGAGCGCTCTAAATCTAGGCACTCGAGCGCTCAACTCTCTGTTATAAAATTTCCTTAATCAAAATGCCAGCATTCGAGCGCTCTGAATCCCAGCACTCGAGTGCCCTGCTCTCAATTATAGCTTCCAGGTTATGCGTTTTGGGCCGATTTCACCTTGAATTCATTTCAAATTATTTTTTAACTCTTATACCTTGTTAAAACAACATTAATTAGTACTTTTTACACCAAAATCATAATAATTTCTTGCATTATTAATAATATCTAATAAACTTTTAAACTAATAAAATAAAAATAAAAATCACTCAAAACATGACAAAAATCAACATAAAATGCAAAGAATAATAACTCTTTTACAGGGTTATCAGTATAACCACTCTTAGACTTCAAGTATTTATTCTAACAATACTTACATTGATTATACTCCTTTTTGTCAATAGTCGCACTAAGAATTTCCTTCCATGCTTTCATTATTCTTTTTCTCTTTTCTCTATTTTAATATTGATTTTCTTCTTCTAGAGTTGATTTATTGTTCTTCTGATCTGCTTGTGGCACTTGTGATACATTTTCTGTGGGTGTAACCATTAATAATCTGCATAATAAAAAAATTAATTAGCTTTTTGTAGGTTATAAAAGGTATGATGACCACCATGTATTCCATATTCAATTGTCAATGCACTTGCTAATTGATGTGTTCTCATAGAACCAGCTTCCTACCATTAACAGTAGAAAATTTTCAAATTTAACACCTAACAATAGATGCACTAATCATTACCAATTGAAGTAACAATTACAAAAAAACAAAGAAGTTACAATTTCAAAAAACCTAATTTCAATCATTAACTAATCGATTACTTATAAGAAGCGACTTGCTAACACTGATCCACATTCAAAACATGCAAACAAGTTCATCAAATAATTACTAATACGCATTAGTCACTCCCACTTATTTCTATTGCATTTTATCATAACCTATTTATTGGTAGTCATCATCATAGTTATCATGATCATAATAATCAATTCATACATGGATATACCATTCCATCATAATAGTAATCACAACACAATTTTCATGCTAATCAATTACAGAGCATCTATTCAATTTCAAATTAGGTATACCTAGCGACGACTTGGTGTGGGAAGGAGGACCCGTGACCGTGAGGAGCTCGGCCAAGGGTGTTCAACTGCTCCTAATGGTGACAACTAGGGAAGGCCAAAAGGGAGGGCACCAGTTGGCAGCAGCACTATCGCTGACAAGGGAGATGAGAAAACTCGGCAGCGACAGAACCCGGGAGGAGGATGGGATAGCGGTGGTGAGGGCGCTATCTAGGCGGAGGAGGACACCGATGGGTCGAGGATGGTGGTCAGAGAGGTGGGCAACATCGGCCACAATGGTGGTGGGGACGACAACCAGAGGAAGAAAGTGGCCTGAAGAGGAAGTGGCATTGAGGAAAGGAAGAAACTGGGGAGGTGAGGAAGAGGAGGGCTCGGTTACTCCTGATGGAGACGACAAGGGAAGGCTGAAACGGTGGGCACCAGCCGGCAGTAGTGATGTCGCCGGTGGTGGAGATGAGAAAACCTGGTGATGACGAAACTCGGGAGGAGGACGAGACAACGGTGGTGAGGGCGTGGCCCGGGCAGAGGAGGATGACGATCGATCAGGGACGGTGGTCAAAGAGGAGAACCCGATTTCGGTTCACCTAAGAACCAAATTAGAAATGTTACGATCGAGTCAAGTTATATCTAAAGCCGCTAATCGGTAAGACTCGATCAATAAAACAGATTGATTGGCATCATGAGAATAGAAGACATCATTGAATAAGCGTGAAAACATATCAAATATAAATAAAAATATGAAAGAAAATAATTGCGCTAAGCTCAAGTGTGTGTAGCGTTTATCTGGCCTCCTATCAAAGCCGACTCAAGTTTACAAGATCTACATATATAATATGAAAAACATCAGTAATGAGTATTACTGGTCCAAAAAATAACTAGTACAAACTGGCAAGTGGGAGTTCATTGTCATTTAAAAGAAAACCATTATATATTTTTACTGAACTCTCCATGAGGTCATTCTAATCAAGAGTTGTAAACCTTGGCTTGAACAATGTTCCCATTCTGACTGGTTATACGCTTCAGTAATCAGGAGTCGTAAGCCTCAGCTTGAACAACGTATCATTTTGACTTGTTAGTTGATGCCTCTATTGGCATTTTTCATTTTATGATTCCTCGGAATTATTAGTATGTCCTAAGCCCTTTCATTTCCACCATTTCTTTCCTAACCCTAAGCATGAAGGCATAGTACTCTCAAACAGTTACCTTCAGTACCATGTGAACCACATGTCTAGACGTGTGTTGTACTAAACAATACTCATAACCCTCCACGTTTCTTTGGGTGTCAGGAACCTCAAAATGCAAGAGTTGTCACGATCCCTTAGGAATGGAACAACCTTCTCACTAATCCAAAGTCGACTGTGAGTGACACGTACACTCGCTCAAGGTACGTGCGAGTCAGTTTCACCATCTCTCGTCTCACTGAAAACTTGATAAAATCATATATAGGCTTGATAAGGGATTTATATAATAGGATTGATGGCAACTTGCGGTGGATTTTTTTTCGAAAACAACTCGAGGGTTATTAATCCTGGAAGCCTATTTGACTAAACGACTTGTGTTAAATGAGATCCGATAAAATAGTCACTTAATACATCCTGTGATCTGTAATCAAATCCAAGATAAAACATAGCAATAAAAACTGAGAAGAGTCGTAATGGACTTGTGGTCCAAGCTCCAAGTGTGTCGTCTCATCTACGGCGAGTTCGAACTCTAAAACATACATCGAAATCTACTGTTAAATAAAATGCTAACATCTTTATATGATACATGCTCGTGGTGTGTGCTCACATCATCAATATATAATAATAAAAGACAATGTTAAACAAACCTACAACTAAACCTTGACATGCAAATCGAGACATAAAAATAATAACTAATAAATAAATAATAAATAAATAAATATACTCATAGATAAATAGATAAATAATAAATACATGAAAATAAATAATACTTTAACCATAAAAATAATAATATCATTATACTAGATAAATACAAGGCTAAACACGAGTAAGTATCAACATATACTCGTGTTAGTAAATATATAAATAAATAATTAGATAAATACTAAACATATATATAAATACAATTTAGTAAACATGAATAAGACTAATATTGATAAGTAAATATATCATTATTAATAATAAATAATCAAGTAAACATTCATCATATATGATAAATGTAGAAATAAAAGTAAATATAATAATGAATAAATAAATAGATAAATAAATAAATGAATACTCATAATGTCAAAATATGCTAAATAGTATGAATATTCATCTAAACTAATGCAAGGTGTCTCAAATTACCGAAATCGATCGAAAAACGACAGAAAAATAAACTGAACTTAAATCAACTGAACTAAACTGAATTGAGTCGGGCCAAGTCAACTAGGTTCGGGTTAAATAAACCAGTGGGTTAGGTTGGCTGGGCGGGTTTGGGCTAATGGACGCTGACATGGGCTCGGCTGGCAGACTCGGGCATGGCCAAATGGATGCAACGTTGGCAAGAAGTTTATACTGTAAATTAATTATTTTTATATTAAATTAATTAAATCAAGAACACCCATATAGTTAACAAGTCTTTACACCCATCAGCCTTCTTATCACATTCCAAAAGAAAGAGAAGCGACATTATTTATATATGCGTAACGGGATTGTTACCCTATATCACTTGTCTAAATTATTCGATGTTATTGCCCGAGTAGTATGAAATAATTGTTAAATGTGACATTACTTATTTCGTGTAACAAAAATTTATCCTCTTGCATGATTAATTAAGACGGGTAAGAAAAAATTAAGTTTGCTTTTACATACTAACAATATTGACTTTATCCGTTAAGCATTAACTATTAAAGTATGCTTAATGACAGTTTTTAAAAGTCATGAACAAATTTACTTGCCAGTAAATATGATGAGTTTTAAAGGAAGAAGAAAAAAGGAACTCTGCTGGTCTAATTGAATATTTATTTGGTGGTGTGATTAGTAGAAGACCAGTGCATTTCATTTAAACACCTTAATTAGCTTGAGTTTGGTAGCTGAGCCAACCCTTCAAATAATCACAAGAAAATTGTGATGCTCAGTTCAATAGTTTATCCAACACGAGATGGTTGGCCTAGTAGCAACTTTATTATGCTCCAACTTCAAATAGCCAGGATTGTGTTCATGGCAAAATTGAAGATGCCCTCCAACCAGTGCACACCATTTCTTCCCTGTTTTCATTTCAGAATATTTTGTATTGGATTTTGGAGAGGGAGAAAAATCATCCATACATTGAAAATGTTCAGTAGTAGCAAGATGACCATGCACCTGAAACATCAAAATTGATATACGTACCAGGAAACAGCACCACACAAAGAGGGAACACAAAATTCTAGAACCAAAATACATCTACCTGAACTGTAAGCACACCTATGGCTTTTATGGGAAAAACAAGGCTTTACAAAAATTATGCACAAGAATTGGTCAGCAGGGGATCAGCTACCATCCTACTAACAACTCTAATGTGAAGATCTAGATTGCTTCAAGGAATGTTAAAAGAGTGGTAAGGTTTTGGGTCTTGAAATAAACTTGAACTTATTTTTAAAGAATCCGGAAGTCCTGGAAATGGGCAGCTTTGCTTTGGTTGAGTTGCTCAAATCTTGAGGCAATTCAGAAGTGGAACCAACCTGAGAATGTGAGTCTTCCGAAGTATCATCGAAGTTTGTATCCCTTAATAGCATGAGTAACTTTTGGGCAATCTCTCTTGCCGTATGACTACCATTAACGGTCAGATGAACGAGAGGAGGAATGATGCCCTCTTTCATAACCAGATGGAGGTGATTCACGTCGGAAGAGCATAAACAGTAGAGAAGGGCGACTGCCCATTCTTGCTCATCAGGAGTTCCAGTTTCCAATCGCTCCGCAATGGAAGCCAGGCATCCATCAGTTTCCACAATGGCAGCTTGAGTATCTTCACTTCTTTCACAAAGACTCCGCAAAATTTTCAAGCAGTGAGTAGTAGCTTGTCCACCTACCAAACATGAAATTATCTTTGC
Source organism: Piper betle (assembly GCA_033002965.1). NCBI lineage: Eukaryota > Viridiplantae > Streptophyta > Magnoliopsida > Piperales > Piperaceae > Piper > Piper betle. The sequence goes on along the minus strand of JAURVB010009730.1, from coordinate 3,903 downwards.
CACACACCCGGAAGATATGATTTGGGACCTCCCTTCATCATCCTTGGACACGGTGCAAATAATTTTGACAGCATTGTCAAGGGCCTGCCCATGAAGCAAATCAAAATTCTTCACTATGGAATGAAGTGCACCAGAAGAAACAACATTCAAGCTGCCGTATTGACAGTCAGTTGAAAGTTGCAATATTTCCATAACTTCGGAGGATAGCTCAGGGTAGCAGACTAATTTTGCCAAGAGCTGGAATGCATCATCCTGCAGATCCGTTAATTGCCTGGCCATGAACAATAAATTTTCGGTTAGAAAACTAGTGATGCAAGTAGACTTGTGATCCACCTCAAACAAAAGCTTTCTATTCCAATGTACCTGGTATTAGCCATATAAATCAAGAGGATCTGAGTTCCTGTCTTAAGCGCTTTTAAATCAGGTTGCCCGTGCGCATCCTCCAAATGTCTGATCAATGCATCCAGAAAATGATTGCCAGTCGTCAAACAAGATGCATCTGCATTTTCTTTCACAAAGTTTTTGAAGTTCTGTAACACTCCTTTCTGGAGTTCACTCGGGAGCTGGGAAAGTACGGAAAGAAATGTGGTATAACTTTCTGTGCTTAACTCAAAGAAAGATGGAAATGCCCGACGTTCATCACTGTTCCAAGAGAGCAAAAACTGCATCAAATCTCTAGAAACAAAATTGTCATCATGTGAAACACGGGGAAGAGAGTAATCCATGTAGCAGCTGGGAACTGATGACGAACAAATGGAAACATTGCTCAAGTCCTTCAGTTTCAGAAATTCTACAGCTTTTGCTTCCAAGAGTACTGAAGGAACCTTGTCCAGTGAATCAACAGAGAAGTTAGAAATGGAAGTATCCAGAATGCTGCTCTGTGTGGGAAGAAAAAGTGCAGGAATTGGCTGTGTGCGAGGATCAGGGACTGTCACTCCATTTTTTATGCACCAATTAGAAATTTGGTTCTTGAGATAAGAATTTGGCGTAAATGACAGATTTTGCAATATTTTTTGTGTTGTAGGACATGTATCATGACCAGCGTTGAACCATTTCTCAATCCAGAATCTTTCATATGACTTGCCCGAAGATATAAGCACAGGATCATACATGACTTTCAAAGAAATGGGGCATCTGAATTCTTGTGGTATGAGAGTGCTTGAATCTGGAAAGCTTGGCATTTCATCTTGTCGATCTACACCCTTACAACCTTCATGTAGTTTTGGTTGAGAAGGTTCAGAAAGAGTTTTATCCATCAAAGCACATGGAGTTTCTCTGAGTGTAGATGAAACTTGCTCACTGTGCTGTGTATCTGCACTTACACTCTGCTTGCAACTATCAAGTTTTCCGTGGACCTTCAGAAGATATAACAAGTACTTTACAACATTGGCACTATTGGGATCAGTATTTTGAAACTTCCCATAAAGCTTTTTGAGGTATCTTCTTTCAATCAATATATCCCGGTACGATTTAAGATCCAACATTGAAGTGACATCTTTAAAAGCATCGAATTCCGAACTTCCCATCAGATCAGCAGAAATTTTTTCTGGATGCATCAATGAGAGCAATACTTGACCAGCTTTCTCTTCTGATGTTTCCAATGTGAAACGCGCAATTCTAAGATCGCCAACCACTTCAAATATCTGTCAAAGAGAAGTCACAAATTAACTTCACACTATCATCCAGAATCAAAGGAACAAGCTCATAAATTAAATGTGATAACAAGTTATGAGTTTCCTCAAGCTGCATGCAGGAGCTTAAGCATGGCATAGGTGATATATGGCTCACCATAAACAACTAGCCATAGACATGGATAAACTCAATAGACAAAGGAGATCCTTACATAAAAATTAAGATTTAAAAAGATAATTATATTATTGAGAAAATGCTGAACTTCATAAATTTCTTTTAGACAGGGCTACCTTTGACAAACTCTGACAGAGAAATAAACCAACATATCATATAAATAGTGCTCTATACTGTGCAGCCATGTTACAATATTGGGTTGCCGTGCAAGATACTAATGCTCTGACAGGCATCACATATATATATTTAGGGAAAACTAGATTCATTTATGTGATGCAGTATCATGAATAAAAATGTTTTACAGACCTGAACGGCCAAGGACTGCGGAACCATTTCCTGGATCAGGCATAAATTCACATCCAAAGCCTCCCGTATCCTCTCACACCGCAAAATAATTGATTTACCTTTTATTGCCTGCCAATAGAAGAAGTAGCCGTGAGGAAATAACCAAGCCAGGATTGAAACAGCAGAAAAGCATAGACTTGCACTTAGTAAATGAGCTTTGAGCAGGCATATACCAATTCTAAGGCAGGTTGAAAAAAGGACAAAATCTATTCAGGGCCACTAACAAGTCACTTTTAGAAACTGTTTCTCCAGATCTACTGAGATAAAAATACAACCTACAGTAATAAATTCAAAACACTTCTGAGAAGGGGCACATTAAAATTAATGCATTGCAGTACCTACTGAGAAGCATAGGAGGGACAACCTCAATACACGCATTATTGACAATCGCTTTGTTATTCTCAAATAACTATTTGGCCCTGAAGCAATATTGTTAGGTCAATTAATAGATAACATATCCAACTAAACATCATGAGCTTCCTTAAAATGTGTTCAACCAAGAATAGATGACTACCAAAAAGAGCTTGCTTGAATCGCCGCAATGCTCAAGGAGCAACTTGGCTTTCTCCACAGCTTGGTTCACAGAGCATAATGCATTAATACCAGCTGTGCCTCCAGGCCGATAAGCTTCAATAATTGGCAGCAACTGTGCCACCCTGTCCACTAATTTCTTCAGCACATTACATAATGAACTGTGAACCTGTCACAATAGCACCTGACATTATTCAAACAAGTAAACAAATAGCTAGATCAATAGACCAAAATATCAGAGCTTCACTATATAATGTGGCGAACTATCAAATGTAAGGTAAGTATGATCTTAAATATCTACAACACAAAGCAGATATAATCTGTCATTCGTTAATAAGAACAAGCGCAATTAAAATGAAGTGATGGCATTGCAACAGTGTTTACCTTTATTTTGAGTGATCTTAGATCAGGAACAACCACATCGGAAGCTTCATCCACATGACTTTCCATCTACGATGATTTAAATCGTTTTATCTGAGCCTAAAAGAAAAACAATAGCTGAAAACATTAGAAAATCAACAAAGTTGGAGTTTATGATCTAAAACAAACAGGAACAGATGCCTGTATTGAAAACAAAACAAAGGACTACAACTACAAAAACACAACAACAGCAAGAGTAAAGGATAAAGGTCAACCATGGTCACTATTATCCACCAGAAAAAATACATATAAAATGGCTGCAACGTAGACTTCATCATACAAAAACAGCATGCTCAAATTGTTGAAGCTTATAAATGCAATTAAGATACTTACTGCAAGTAATCAGAGTGGAAATTGAAGCTGACCAAGAAACCAGCTATTAGCGTGCAGATCACCTCAAAAAGCAGTCGATTTTCGTCGGAAGTTATGGACCTGGAGCGACTAAAAAGTCCACAGAACTAAAAAACAGATTGAACTCCACACCAGCAACTGATCTCAATTTAATAGGCACATAAAAAGATTTTCCTCAAGACCATGCTTGAATCAAACTTGAGTAAGGACAGGATGGAACAGAAACAAGCCGCTAAATAGGAAGGGGATAACACAACAGACACCCAAAGGAGATAAGAATTTCAAAAATCAAGGAAGGATGGAACTCCACAAGTACAACAAATACCTTCCAAAAGAAAGAGCCATGAACCACGAGATTGAGCCTTGAAAATAAAAAGACCATGAGAACTACAAAACAAGATTCTGGGTTCTTCTCTGCCGTGGATTTATAACTGAAAGAATTGATGGAAG